>JAMKCH010017870.1:0-68730 GCA_023653785.1 Ophioderma brevispina
CTTTATCAAGAATTTATTTAATCTTGCATGCTTACAAGAAAATAACTCGCTTTTTGACTCCTAGAGACTGATTGTAATATTATTATAACATTGTCATGTAGAGTCCGGTGCCTCGATAACTGATAAATAAATTCTCTCCATTTGGAGAGCTGAAACTATTTTCATTAATACCAAAAAATAATCAACTATATTTTACTTTTTAAGACCGATGATCATACCCATTACAACATGAACCACTGACCATTTCAAATTGTTTCTATCAAATTTGCATGAGAAAATGGGTTTTTGAAAGCGGACTTGGCAAGGGTTCGCGCTCGCTCCGGGTGGTATACTCCTTCTCGAACCCCACCCCTTGGGTCCGCTTATATATGAACTCTCCCATGAGCATTTAACATGGGATTGATATTTTAAAAATAAAACTGGTATTTTACTTTAATAATAACGTCGATCAACCCATTAGTAAAGTGACCACTTACAAATATCAAATTGTTTTTTAGATCAATTGCATGAAAAAATGCATTTTGAAAGGTGTACATTAATGGGGTTCGTTATTCGGCACCCACCCCGCACCTCGCTTTTTAGACCGTTTGATCATAACCTGTACGCATTATATAGGGGGGCACTTGCATATTTCAAATTTGTCAAATTTGCCATGGAGAAAAATGTGTTGTGGGAAAGCAAACATTGCAAAGATTTCGCGCGAGGGAGTGCCCCCTTCGCCACTCACGGAAGACTCCAGGTCGCTTGATAATGAAACTCCCCTGCAATGCTAAAGGTATATTATACAAAGGAAGCACTATATTTAAAACTATAACAATTTTGATTTTGCTTTTTGAAAAGGGTTGGTCATGCATTCTAAAATAATTTGTTACCATCAAATTGCATGGAGAAAAGCTGTTGTGGAAAGTGAACATTACAAGGGTTCCGCACATTGCCCGCACTCACCCCGTCAGCTTGATATACTATCCATGAACTTTGCATATAACAAATGTTAACCCATCAACTATTTTAACGTTTTAGAAAAATCCACTGATCACACCTATACCATTATTTCAATTATTTTTCATATCTGAATCAAATGTGTATGGTAACAATGTTTTTTTGGAAGCAAACATCGCAAAGGTTCCGCGCTTCGCGCAAGATACCCACTCCCCTTGTCCTCACACCCAGAAAGCTTGATATACAAGCTCTCGAAGAACCCTTTTCTGCTTAATTCAAAAACCAACTTAACAAACCCCTCAACTATACACGAATCCGACGGCGACTATTCTCGCCCCTACGCCGTGGGCGGCCGCACTCACAATCCGCCATGACTGGGGGATCTTTTGCCATTTCCCGTATACCCGCGTTTACGTTGGACGTGTTACCACAAAGTATTAGCGATAATTTTGTTCAGTTCTGACGGCAAAAATCAACACACTATTCACGGGATCCATTCGTATATCATCATGGGCGGCTCAGGAAAAAAAATTATTAAATTCTGGCTGCACAATAGCGATAAAAATTACCAAAATGGAAACGATGCGTTGTAAAATTTCACTCTCAATGGACACATGAAGAATCTGCAGCGTAACGTTCCCAAATGCAAAAACCACCGAATCTGCCCAAGCTTATAATGAAGTGGAATGAATTATTTTATTTTTATATTTTCATTTAGTTTGCTTTAACATCCGATTGTTGTTTTCACAAAATCCATTTTAAAACATGGTTAAATTTAGGTCCACATGTCACGTACACGTACATCACTTCCAGGTACAAGTAACAAACCAAAATAAAGCGTCTTTCCCAAAACATCAACCACACACCCCATCGGAAGAGAGAGTCAGTTTTCAGCAAATTACGATCGGTCTTGGGAACTATTCAATTTTTGCGCGTACACGGAATATATCAACATTCTAGTGTTACTTTATTTTGTCGCTGTTTGAATTTTACGAAAAATGTTTTTCTCACGCGGTGTTATTACACAATTTTAAACAAGTATTTACCCCATAAGCGTTCATTTCTCACTCACGCAAAGTGGGCGAGATACCTTTCAATTTTTACAACAACAGAAGACACTTGCCCTGGGAATTCCAGTTTAGGCCAGTCCCTGACATTCATCATCCTTAATATACATATAAATAAACGGTGAAAATTGTTAAAAATGGCCAAAAAAGGTAGGTGTAAACATTTGTTTTCTTCGTTAAGCTCGTAAAAGGCAAAATGCGGCGTTGTGTTGTACTGTGTGTTTTGGTGGCAGATGCCCCCCAGTAATGCGGCGAAGTAGAGGGTGTCCTTCGAGCTCCCGTCGGATCGTGTATATATTGTACTTTTTAAAACACTGATCATATCTATAAAGCCATGTCATTAAAAAGCACATATACACATGTAAAGATTGAAACCTTACAAATTTTCCAAATTTAAGTTGTTTACTATCCAATTTGAATGGGGGGAGAAATGGAGAGAATGTGGTTTGGAAAGGGAATATTGCAAGGTTTCCACGATACGTGCGGGAGGGGGACACCTTCACACCCACCCCGGACCAGCTTATATCTTACGAATATGCAGAACCCTTTAGCTTAATTCAAACAAAACTTAACCCATAAACTAATTTTACTTTTTAAAACCTGTTGATCAACTAGCCTTAACCAACTAACCCATCAAATATATAATTACTTTTTAAAAATGTTGAAATTAATTATTTCAGAACTTGTAAAAATGCATGTATACATAGCAAAGTACACCCCATTACAAAATGTAGTTGGTTCTATTCAAATTAGCATGGGGAGGAAAATGTGTTTTGGAAAGCAGGAATATTGCAAGGGTTTCCGGCCTTTGCGCGGGAGGCGGACACCCTCTCCGCACCCACCCCCAGGAGGCAGCTTAATATACGAACTCTCCATAAAACTTTATGCTCAATTCAAAACAAACTTAACCATAAAACTAATATTTTTACTTTTTAAAAACGCTGATCATACCTATAAGCATTATAAAGCAATACAAATGTAAAGTGAACACTTACGATGTCAAGTTGTTCTATCACATTTGAATGGGGAGAAGTGAAAAATGTGTTTTGGAAACCGAATATGCAAAGGGTTCCGCGCTTGGGGGGGAGGGGGGCACCCTCCCCCCACAGCCCCGGACAACCTGATAAATGAACTCCAATTAATGATTAATTCAAAGCAAACTTACCCCAATAACTATATTTTCCTTTTTCAAATGATCATACCTATAAAGAACCCATTCAGAAATTTCAAAAATTGTTTTATCAAATTGGATGAGAAATGTGTTTTGGAAAAGCCAAAGATTGCACAGGGTTTCTGCGCAGCTAGACTTGCATGGTGCCAACAGACCTATAAACCCGGCCACCAATATGCAGGGCCTAACATACAAAAAAAAACCTGGACCAAAGAGTCAATCATGAACGAAAAAACAAAACAAAAAACATGTCCAAATAGGCAAAACAAATCCAGCCTCCAAAAGCCAACGAAAAAAAAAACCTCACCCAACCCCCCCCCCCACCCCCCCCACGAAGTCTAATTAGCCCGCCGCACCACTTCATTTGCTTCCGCCGGCCCTGCTTGCTTTGGCAGCCAAATCATTTTCCAAGCCCCTAATGTTCGAAAATCAGGAACCGCAGCGGCACATCCCTACCTGAAAACTGTTAAGTGCCCCCGGAAATTATACTCAACCACCTAATTGTGGTTACATTTCACATGTCGTATCTTTAAAAGAGTCCATTTTCATCTAGGAATCAATGTCGTAAATACAGGACCCATGACCATTTCACAGTATTTTTTGTGATGGGTGGGCTTTCATTCAAACTAGATTTACATGCCAAATTTAGAAAGAAAAAATCATATATCTTTATCTGTCCAATTTAGTGCATTGTGTCAAATAGATTTTACACTTTTTATATATTTTCAGATGGCTACTAGCCCACTCAATCTTGGATTGTTTAAAGTCAACTGTGGGTCAGCACATGTTTATACACTATTCTGAAAGCTGAAAATTTTCCTGACACAACCATAGTAAAATGATAATACTCAATGTTTCTTCTTCTTCCTTTAGTCCTCTTTGTTGCCAGAGAAAATATGGCAGTTATCTCATTTTTTTCAAGATGGCATCTGTCGCCATCTTGAATTTTGAGAGCCACACTTCTCACAATGCTACAATACAATTCTATTTTCTTTCTCATGTCAAATGTAGTGGGACACACACCTTATTCGTCACTCTAATATAATGCTGAGCAAGCTATTTATATAATATTACCCTTTCCAAGGATGATATCGGCAGCCATCTCTGGATTTAGAGGTCCGATGGCACTTATAATGTAAAAAACATCACTCCAAGGTGATTCTGTGGTGGTAGATTAGTGGGAAATGACACTTTATTCTCCTTGTAGCCATCTGGTTCCAGAGATAGTATCTTTTTGTGTATTACATGGCAGCGGCGGCCATGTTTGAAAAACCTCTGTAAAAAGTTAGGCCGTCAGTTTTCTGGGAGGGTGTAAGGAGGCTATTTTTTTGTTAAATAATTGGTCCTCTTGCCAAATCCACAATAAAAAAAGGTACCTAAAAATGGTCACGTATCTCATGAAAATGACTCTACTATCACTCAAGGTTTGATATCCTATATTTTGTAAATATCAGATAAGAACTCTATGACCATGATCCCTTTTAGAGGAGATGCAATGTTAAGTAAATTCGTATTTTAAGGGGCAGTACTATATAAATCGTGTGGTTTTGCTGGCTCTTTTGCTATATGCCCATCACTTCATCATGTTTAATGGGAATTTGTGTAAATACAAACGAAAGCTAAATTCATAAAAGAATTCCTTCTTTTTTTAATCATATATTTGATTCCTTTTATTGGTTTTAAAGGATAATATGGTCTTTCTGGACCACGAGTTTAGCATTTGTGAATAGTCAGAAAAACTCAGTGCGACCTATTGCTATTTTTTTTCCCCGTTTCGTCTCGAGTATTTTTATAAGAATAGTACATTTTAAATTGCTTCTTTTAATTAAATTGTGAGTTTTTTATTTGGTGTACAAAAGATCAAGATTAGATCTTAACCGCATGCTATTCATACAGATTGTAACGCCGGTGTGAAAGTATAATAGTCCGGCATGTGTCATAGTCCGGGCTTCATGACGACAACGGAAAAAGCGTGCACACTAATGTTGCGTGAAAGAATCAACTGAATCGATTTGCCCTAATTGTTTCAACCATTAACTTCCCGGACTGTGAGCCCGGATGATTATATCTCCTGCCACCCCGTAATTACTACACTATACATCCATGTCTTATCATTTTAACACTTTTCAATTCAACGTCTACTCTCTGTATTCTTTCCTACGGCGAAAAAACTAAGGCGATATCATTAACGTTTTTAGTGGAAGAACAAGGCGGTAATTTTTTCAACCTAATTTTCTTATCCTTATGGCCTAAAACATCAAGATAAGATGAAATGTTATTTTAAAAGTGTAAATTAATAAATTATCTATGGTCATATGCCGTGAAAACAAAACTAATTATATAATCAGAAAAAACAACATCTGTGTGCTTGAAAAAAGTAATTTCAGCAATAATAAAATGTAAAGTATATTTGTCATTAACCAAAAAATAAATACTTTACAATGGTACTAAAACTATTTCAATAAAAAAGCTATCGAAAAAATGTAGAACAAGTAAGCAGCCCATTTTTTTTGCCCGGCAGATTATATTTGTTTTTAAAAAGTCTCGATACACGTATTTTAAATTGCTTCTTGTTTGCGTGTTGTGAAGTGGGTGTTTGTGTTCGATTGCTTCAAGTATACGTTTTTTTCTTTTTGATTCTCTGCTTATCGGATGAAACCATTTTAGGGTCATGTTTCCGTGTTTGTTTTTATCAGACAAAAGAATTGTTTTTCTTATCAGACGAATCATTTTAAAACAATCTATACCGTTCAGTTTACAATACATGAGTTCACACGGCCTGTATTACAATCCTTTATAATTCTGTGCAACTAGATAAATGCCCTGAATTCAAATCAAACTTTCCAAACTTCATTGCGCAAAGCCACGGCCTGAAAAACATTACCTTGGTGTTTTGGTTTGTTGTCGTATCTGTTTCTATTCTTCATTGGTAGCTATATGTTTGTTTCTTTTGTTTTTGATCACGTCTTTGGTTTGGATTTCTTCATTCGTTTGATCGCCTTCTGGGTCACATAGACATAGTGCAATCACTCTCCTCACTTCTGTCTGTCTGTCTGTCTGTTTTCCTTTCTTTCGGTAGTCCATCAGTCCATTGCCATTTTTGTGCAAGTACGTTATATTTAAAAATATGTGATATCTAAGCCGGCCAGACATACAACGCCGAGGGTCGTTTATTGGGATTGAGCAATCGTTAGCTACGACTGTCGCTAAACAGGTAGCTGCGAATTTCACAACCCTTAATAAGCCAAAGACAATAAATTTCAAAGTTGAAATAATACTTAAAAGGTGGTTTTTCCGATTTATCATTGTATTGTGTCTCTCGTGTAATGAGAGCCTGGCACTTCACATACACCCCCATCAAGTACCTGGGAACCAAACTTGCGGTTTTGATGATTGACGCCATCATGCATGTTTGCAAAGCCCTATTCATACTGGTGCTAAAAAATTGGTTAACCACTAAACAGCGGTTTTTTGTGTTTATATCTTGTGATGAATGGATTCGAGGGCGCGGTCAAAATTTCTTGACGACAATGAGAAAAATCGGCCTTTCATCTGATGTCAATCGATCCACGTTTAACGACTTCCGGGTAATCAGGGGGGTGTCCCCCAAAGACATCGGAACACGCCCCTTAAATACCTCGACCTCGAAAGGCACAATTTAATTCATAACCTGCAACACACATTTTGCTGACAGTTATGGGAGAGAAAATTTTATGCAATTTAAAGGTGTAATTTTCGCGCGCGTGATCCACAACCTCATCACCCGACTTACCTAAAAAAGTTGCGATTTTTATATCATCTGAACCGTTTAACCTTGTATATATGTGTATACCTAATCACATGCGCAAATTCGATCCTTATCTATCAGTTTTTGTGAGTCGTAACGGACCGAATTACAGGCAAAGTGCCTATCATAATATGCATTGGCGGCGCCAGACCATCTTTTCTTTCTGGGGGGCACACGGGGGGGGGTGGGGGGGGGGGGGGGGAATGAAATTCCTGGGGGAAAAAGTGAAATTCTGGAGGGGGCAAAGTATCAAACATTTGGAGATTTTTAAAAAAAAACCCAATTTTGGCCAAAATCGCTGATTTTTCTCAAACTTGGTGATTTTTGGCCCCAAATCGCGAAATTTTTCCCCCAAATCCCTTATTTTTCCATTTCAGCCAGGGGGGGGGGGGGGTGGGGGGGGGGGGGGGGGGGTGGGGGTCAAACAAGGAGGGCAAGAAAAAATGGGGGGAAATGAGCCCCCTTGCCGGCCGGCCCCCCCCCCCCCCCCCCCCCCGCTTTCTCTCTGTCTTGCGTGTGTTGATCCAATCATTGGGTAGTCATTTCTCTCTCTCTTTCCATCTGCCGTGGGAAGATATACTCACAATACTCTGATAAGAAGTAGCTTTAAAAAGACAGTTCAGCTATCGATTTCTCAATCCCTCCAAGCAATTATTCCAGCCCATAATTATTACCAAGCCTCTGGCCCTTTTCTTTGCAACGAACATGACTTTGAAATACCCTAAGTTCTTGACCGCTGTGAAAATTGTAATTTGTAATTTTGGTAGGCATAATTGATCTATGAACGTGTTTTGGTTGTGTTTTGATTTTGTATTCCAAAGTTGTGATGAAAACACTAGCATTGCGGCAACGTAATGAACCAAATTGTTGCATTATGTTCTAGGTTGTTACATTCTGTCACGATTTTTATTTCGGCACGTGAAACCACATCTCTCCATCTGTCCACATGAACGTTTTATCTACATCTATCTCAGAGCTGGAGTTTCTGTTTGTCTTTCATATCATCCAACAATGGGAAAATAAAAAAATTACAAAATGGCACCATTATTTTGATTCTTCCTCTCGCATCTTGGATTGTTCTGGACATGTGTGGTGGGCCAATTAACCTATATGACCTTATTGCACGCGCTTATAGAGCTTATGCGGTCATTATTCCAGAAGGTTCGTTACCTAAGGTTCGTTTAAGTCCGAACACGGGAATTTACTTTACCTACTAGGCGTTATTCCGAAGGTTCGTTAAACCGATCATCTGTTTCTTTATTTCGAAGTTTGTTATTTCGAATGTTCGTTTATTCGACTTTGTTTATTCCGAAGGTTCATTTATTCGAAGGTTCGTTGATCCGAAAATGAAATAAAGTTTTCGTTGTTTCCGAAGAGGAATAAGTTAACTAGCTTTTGTTGCAATGTGGTTGGAAAGACATCAAACAATTGTTTCCATTATAAACTTTATTTATATTCTTTACGTATTGAAGTAATTTTCTGGATGTATAACCGCTGTAAACCAGAAAATGAATGCTGATACAAACCCGCATCTTTACGCTGATCGCCTCAGTTTTTTATAAATGATAATTGCTTCTTCTATATGAGACCAAAACGGTTTCTACTTTTAAATTCTCACAAACATATCTGTGGGTGTGTGGGTCTTGGTAAAGAACAAATCAATTCATAATTTTAAAGAAAGTCATTTTAGCACTTCCAATGAATAACAAATGAAAATATGAGCGCTCTATATCTACTGTTTTTGATATGAGACAAATTAGATATTTTCCAGCTGAACTATTGGTGGCTGTTCATTCTCGCGTGCCTCTATGCATGGCTCGATATTTCAAAGAGTCGTTTCCTCCCTGGACACATCGTAACGAACCTTTAGTTTCAGATGTAATAAGAGACCGAATTGCCTAATTTTCCACACAAGAAGCACTCTCCAATACCCTTTTTGGAAGATGTGGAAAAAGTTGGCATTGTGTCTCTTAGCCTCTGCACCCAATAACATGACCGAAATCGAAGGTCGTTCTTGTTAGCGTGGTAGGACGTGTCAAAGGTGGAATTATTAGCAAAAGGCCAAAGGTCAAACTGCAAAAAAAAAAAAAACAAACAAACCAAAACACTGATTTCGATGCAAATGGTCTCAAATTGATCCTTTTACCAATCAAATTCATATTCGATAGTTTGTCCTTCTAGAATCGGAGGGAACAGGCAGGGGGAAGTGAAGAAGTCTCGTTACCATGGTAACGCTCGAATGTAAACCCTGTCCATTGAACTCTATTAGTCAGGCCCAATATTGCAGGGAGTTACCATGGTAAGAAGTAATCTGGGATGAGATGAACTATTTTGATATGAATCGGATTGGTAAAGATCGAGTTTGAGACTGGTACGGTTTACTTGACCAAGGCCAAAAAAAGCCTCAACTTCAGGTTCAAACTTCTCAATAACTAGACATACACCATACCATAACTTGAGTTTTAATTTTAATAACAAAACATTTTATTTTGAATCGTTGTGTTTATATCAATCACATAACAACATTGATTAGATAATTAATAATCTGTACATTATGCATAAATTTATGGTTCATCAATAATCGTGTTGCCGCGACGGGGCTGCAGCAAGATTACTATAGATATGCAAACAGTCTGGCTTTGGAATATTCCAGCTTACCTTCAATTCCCTATAGTGGGACGTGTCCACGGACGACTTGTCCCTACTGAGGAGAAACCAGCCCCCTTATGACTCCCGAATTCGGGAGGTTGAACTAAATATAAGTCCAAAAGTGCTGTAGCTAAGTTATCCTAATTGGATAACTCGAGGCCACGAAATCAAAACACAGCTGTTTGAGTATCTAGGCAGTTCGTTACAATACGTGTCGTATCCGTGGGTTTAAAACGTATTGGTATGTGAAAGAGAGACTCTTCAGCAACTCAGAACACTTGAGATTTTTGAAAACGGAACCATTCCGTTGCAATGTCAAATTTTTGTACTCGTACATAACAGTCATTTGGAGACCACGTGTCAAAGGTCAAGTCTTTTATTTTCTTTATTTTGGCCATGGCACCATGATAGTGTCCTCTTTCAACACAAAAATAGTACAGAATAATCAAACGATTAAAGGGTATACACTTGATTTTGTAGTTGTGTTACTGATTATGTACCTACAGATTACTTAACATTACAGTATTTATCTATCCATTTACCAACTAATTTGAATAATTTTTGAGGAAAAAATTCCCCAGAATTTTGAAAACGGACATTCAGTTGCCAAAGGTATTCAAATTGTTGTACTGTACCAAACAGTCATTTGGAGACCAAGTGGCAAAGGTCAGTCTTTTATTTTCCTTTATTTTGCATTGGCACCATGAAGTGTCCTCCTTTCAACACAAAATATTAAAGAATCTAAACGATAAAGGGATACACCTTGATTTTTTTAGTTTGGTCCTGATATATGTACGCTACAGATTACCTAACATTACAGTATTGATCTATCCATTTACCAACTAATTTGAATAATTTGTTTGAGGAAAAATGTTTAAATTTTGTGTTTTTCAATGAAAATGAAATAACATAATCATATCGTGCAACTGCAGGATTTTCTCTTAATACCTCATAGACCAGAATTTTGCAGCAACAGCTATTCGATAGCCTTACTTTTACCACTAATTAGAATATTTTGACCAAAACTATAGCAGAAATTTGCATTTTTTTTAAAAATCCCAAACAATGCAAACATTTCAAAATGGTTCAGGATGTTTTTCTATGAGCATAACCAAACCTAATTATGAAGAAACCAATGAGCCTAATTAATGCTCTTAATTGCCCTACTAACATAATTATTTAACCAAAAATGTGCAAACTTTAAGAGTTTTGTTATATTTCCTTTGCCATTTTTTGTGAGAATTTACAGCTATCATTCTGAATTTTTTATGGTTCCCGTTTCAAACCTTTACCAACACAAACTTGAGGAAGATTTTTGGGGGGAGTTGTATAGAAATTTACCTACCCCTAATTTGCATATTGTTGCAAAAAATGAGCATATTTGAGATTTTTATATTAAATTTTGCATTTTGTAGGAGTTTTACAAGCTATCATCTGTAATTTTCATGCGTTCTTCTTCTAACCTGTACAAACACAACGTTGTACATAATGAGTTGAAATTTCTTTGCATGACCGCTCATTTCATATTTTTTATCAAAAATGCGCAAAATGTATATAAGGCTGTTAGACCCCCATTTTTCACTCATTTGTCCCCCAAAGAATGACATATTTTTTTTTAAAGGTTTGCCACTATCCTCTCACACCCAAAGGCCCCTATTTTTGGAGAATTTTGAAAATGGACACCAAAATAACCTACTTTTTAAATTTCGCCTTTTTTTGATAATTTAGCATATTTTTGTCCCAAATAACACCTATTAAATGGCAATTTGTCTGTCTCTCCACAACCCAGACTCTATTTTTCCATGTTACCGGAATGCCTCTGGTTTTGAAAACGCTAGCCTTACCCCCATGAATTTCATTTTGAGTGCCACCCACCCCTCGTGAAGTAACTAAGGACAGGGTTTCATTTTTGCGGCGCCAGGGGAATGGAGGAATTGAGGGGAATCGAAGAAATTTTGTAAGAGAGGAGAGTGCAACATGAACTTTTCATCAAGACGCGAGGAGGAAACCTGAGCTTTCAACTTTTCATTTTTTTACGGAAGCGAGGAGGGATTGCGACCTTTCTCGCCGAAAAAAGTTTGAAATCCCTCCATTTTTTTCTTCCTGGTGTAAATAATGCCGCCCCTTCCCCTAATGTAATTATACATATCCTTTTCAGAAGCACTTGAGGACCCTGCTATAAGGCAGAACATAAGGTCTAAATCAAACAATTGTGAAATTTCGGGCAGATTTATAATGGAAATGCATTTGGTTTTTATAAATGCTCTCCTACAAAAATCGAATGCCCATACCTCGCTACGAAAGGGCGGCCTTTCTCCCACATAACGGCACAATCGATTATTTTCAATGTCATATCGGCTGTAATAATACTCCTTCATATTTCACTGAGATACAAACTATATATTTTGCGATCTTTACATCCCAACTGTCATTAAAGTACAGCGCCACCACGTGAGCGCGCACCTGTCGCAACAGGGTTGCCATTTCAAGCATCAAGTGTTTGGCATGGCCAGCTGGTTTCTTTCTGGTGCCACTTTACGACATACTTCATCAGTCTTCTTTTTGGGAGCGCTGTTAGTGAGCAATTGCTTTGTTAAAAAAATACCTAAATTCCTTTGATCAATATGGACTCTAGCATATCTTTTTGATTTTCTGGAAATATTTCGTTGTGGAGAAAAAAAAATCGCCGAATTTTTCAAAAATCCATATCTCACAGCACCACAACCTGTTCCACATCAACGAAAGCCCAGCTGTAGCTTTCATCAGAACTTTCCCAAAAACTCACAACTTCTGAAAGGCCTGTAACCAGTCGCAACGTTCCGATTTACACATTTCGTCAGTCAACCGTTAGTCAACTTTAATGCTAAACTCAATTCAAAATTGTGCCAAGCGGCGTGGTCATTGTTTAACCATGCGTTTCCAATGGGGCGTGAAAGGTGCTCGAAAATTTTGCCTCATTTGGACATGACTTATCAAGAATCTCACGCGATAGCTACCAACCTACATATTATTTTTCGATTCCGTTTAGAATGTTAGAGGGAAAGTATCTGCAACACATATTTGAGTGGGAATGCCATTGGTGGGATTGGCATTAATTTTGATTAAATTGATGATTTCTGAGAATGTGTTTGTTCTCACGCACCACTCATACACACGTTCAGTGCAGTAGAACGTCCCGTTACTTAATAGGTTTACTGACTGCCTAGTTTTGAGCCCATGCAAATCATCTCTTTATTTTTAGAGGCAATTTAAGCATGGCGACAACAATTTTGACAACTGATAATAAGTCGTGACAAATGCACAAGCCTAATTACCTCCGCAAAAATCATAAACTCCATTTCGGGATCTTGCCATATAGGCCTACAAGTCCCCTAATTGTATATAATAGCGCCCTCTATCTGACATTTCCCATAGAAAGACGTGTAAAAACTATATTTTTATGAAATCATATTGCCCGCAATGAAATTACAGCGAATGTATTAGTGGCATACTACGGCAAATGAGTGACAAAAGTGTGTCGCGTTTGCCTAATTTTTTGTTTTCATATTCTCGTTTTGTTATATAAATGAGACTTTTCAACGCGTGCACCGAAGACGCTAAACAATCGGACGGACGACAACTATTTCAGCTGAGACTACGAAGACTCGTAAAGTCCGTCTAATGGAGACGGGTAACTAATAAAACTTTAATAATTACTGTCACTCTCACTATTAGAATGGTCCTCCTCACTTGAGTAACTGGAGGTCACTCACAAAGATGTTGCACTCTGCCTGCATCTCCATCTGCGGCGCCAACCATCAGGGGGGGGGGGGGCGGGGCAAAGTGGATTGTGGGGGGGGGGGCCAAATATAAAATGTGGATATTTTAAACAATTTTGGGCCCAAATTCCTGATTTTGGGCCAAATGTGGTGATTTTTGGCCCCAATTGCTGTTTTTTTTTGCCACAAAATCTGTCATTTTTTCTTCCAAGCCGTTTGGGGGGAGGAGAGAAAGGAATAAAGGGGGGGGCATATGTCCACCGCCTGCGCCGCCACGTGCATCTCTTGTCTAATGCACTTTCTAGCCTCTTAACAACTCTAAAAGGATCTAGCATTTGTCTATATGAGTCCATTATGAGTCTTGACTTTCTGGAGTCTCTCCATTTTTTCCCAAGCTTTCCTGTATGGTTCCGTCATTCATAGTCACTTCTACTGATGTAACCTGCAGTAGGGAGCCTTACCAATAGTTCAGTGATACACTTTCCTTCACCATGCACTCAGTTGAGCAACACCCTCTAGATATGCACACAAACCAGCTATACTTTTATATTATTATACCTATAGATATTAATTTATAATATTTTATGTGCTAATTTATAACTGACTTTAACTCACTCTTAGCTGCAAAAGTGAAATAAATCATTGCAAATTCTTGGGGCCTGTAACAAGACCATTTGCTTTGAAATCTGTGCGTTATTTGCTTTTTGACCCTGTAGACCAAAATATTGACCTTTGACCTTTTTTTGCTATAACTCCTGAACGATCCACCCCAGATAGGGGCAGATACCTTTCCTGAATCCTTGTGACTTAAGGAACACATTGGTGAGGTTTTTTTTAGCACAATATCATCAATTTAACATTTGACCTCTGTACAAAACTTCAACGGCGCCCTCAGGTGGAAATACAACACTGACAATTTAACAACAAGTTGGACATGATTGTGATGTCCTTATACCTATAAAACTGGCGAACAAACTCTGCATTTGGTGTTTTTGCGTCGGTGCTCTCGTCTATGGCATTTTGTACAGGAGTTTTGTATTTTGAGAAATCTAGCCATAACCCGCTCCTATCTACTTATATAAATAGTAAGTAATGCAGTTCTATGAGGGGGGGGGGTTATGCCCAGTATTTTTGGTAAATTACTTGAGAAGAGAGAGTATCTGTTTACCTGCCAATCAAGGACTTGCCGTCGCCTTGTATGGCATCAGTCAGGGGAGGACATGCCAACAGCAACAGTAAATTCAAATCGGTATCAACAAACTTTTTGCACAGACTTAACGGTAAGAGGGCGCTCTTACGCACATCGGACGGTTAAAGAAGAGACTTGACCAAAGGCTATCTGGTCACAAATATTTAATTCTAAACGATTGTTATTGCAATTTTTACTATTTTGCAGCGCCATTTAAAAAAATCCCTAGACTGCTAGAACGTTATTTAATAACATTTTGCAATTTAATTTAAAGTTTTAGACTGGCACGTTCACGTAACTTTAATATCTACTTGTAGAGAGTTACAGACAAAGAGTCAGACACAATAAGTGACCGGAGTCTCCAGTAACATACGTTCAGCCGACACAAAAATTAATATCGGGAGCAACTTCTCCTGCTTTTCAGATTTTGGAAGCGATGGTACAAAAAAAATGAGTATTACATTTCTACTGAAGAAGAAGCGCACAAAGAGGCTCTAGAGAATTGGCGACTTGGAAATTAAATTAAATCCTGTGTATGGCACTAAAATTGATTAATTTTCTCGTGATTAAAGGGATATTCAGAGATCCGGTGGTGACCATAATGTTGTATATCACTTCCCCATGGACCACTGTGTTAATTTAATTATCCAGATCTGAACATTTTACTACAAAACTGCTTAGTTTCATAACGAAAACTTCCTTTCTTAATCGTTTTTTTTGTTAACTTGGAGATAGGCGAAGTGTACATGAAAAAAATCTGACTTTGTCAATAAAAATTGAGGGCGCCTTTTTCCCAAAAAAAATCATTAACGTTCCTGTAAAATAAACCTTATTTCTAGTAATGTGTTTAAAAGCTGAAGTTGTTGGATTGAAGTATCAAACCATGCCCAATATATTGGTATTGGCCATATAAGTACATGTTTTAGAAAGAAAACCAAAATTGAAAAAAAAAATGACACATTAATTTGTTTATTATTTCATAGTGTAAAAGAACCATTAACTAGAATTTCTCATTTCTTCTCTCGGGCCACTATATTCACGAATGGAGATGGTGGGCACCTTTTTGTTATTAGGCAGTCAGAAAAAATATAAATTAAGGGGTTGAATATGCAAATGCGGTTATAGCAGACGACATGCGTAATACTTTTTTTCTACCACTAACTAGAACAAAGTGGTGCCTAAGCTTAATTGTTAATTTTTCATTAATTGAACGGTAAATATTCATAACGAATATATTTCAAAATTATTTTACCCTTTTTCCAAAATCGTTTCTATTTACCAACCATGATTTTGTTATTTTCAAAATGTTCTCCTGTAAACACGATAATGTATGTTTAGAGAATAAAATTTGGAGACCGCCGACTATAGATAGATTTGGGGTTTTCCAACTTTGTTGCAAAGCAAAGATTGCACAATCAGGTAGTTCCCATGAGGTCACCATTGCAACTTTTCTAATGGATAAAGATTGCATCATAAGATGAGGTCAGTTATGTGTGTTGATCCATTGGATAGTGTTAGGAGGGCTATGGTTATGCATATTTTTTGCCTGTGATCATGACGTTTTGTTGCACCTACCCTTAACTTGCCTCCGCGGAACCACCGAGCTGGCTACGGGGTTTTCCAGATCGCATCTCAAAAGTTCTGCTTACCTTATAGGTATTGCTTCAACCCATTGAGAGAGAACATCATTTTCTTTAATTTAATTAATGTAACGCTGTGCAATTGTTGTTCTATTTTATACTGTTATCAAATTACGTTTGCCCGTTTGCACGTTAAAGACATGAGGAATTTCTAGAAAAAAAGCGCCCTCATTTTCTTTCGAACTCTGGTTTTTTGCATATTTGGAATGCTTACCATGTACTAGATCACACCTGAAGTGCATAAGCCGAATACGCTGTCTTTATAAGATGATGCTTTAGTATTTTCTGTCGTGCACGACAGAAAATCAAAGCATGGTTTCTATAGGGACGATTACGATAGCATGAAGTGCAAAACAAGGTTTGCGATCAATTTAATCGATCAATTTAGCAATATGGAAAAAATGTACGGCACTGGTCTGATCTCTGGGAGGCTTGTCCTTTTTGCGTGAACTAAATTGTAAACGTGAAATTGTAAATGGTTCAATACCACCTGGTTAGAATTTTAAATATGAAAGTGCAATTCAATGTCACTGAAAATATTCAGCAATCCATATTTAATTGCAATCCCGAATATCGAACTGCCCTTAAATTTCAGAATTTCTCATTGCAACATCTCACGGCGGATGAGATTACTTAAGCACAGGAAAGGTTACGAGGGTAAACGAAAATAATGAATGCTAAGGCCACGTCTTTGAGGTTGAAAGACAACAAAATGTACATGATATGACACTTCAAAGCTAATTAACTTCAACCTTATATTACCTTCTAGCACTTATGTCCACTAGATTGCATTTAAATTGCAAATTAGAATTAATCACAATACATGCGGTGTATATTTTGAAGTCTGGGAAACGACTCGGATTTCCATAAACAGTAAATCAATCCGACATTTATCTTATTGGAAGCTAATTACAAATTAACGCCGGCAAATTTTATTTGTAAGGCGTGCTTTTTAAAGGGTATGACAGACTCCTGAATATTATATTATTTTTTTGTATATATTAATTAAATTTAATCATATAAATTATGAGTGAGGAGAACTGGAAAATATTAATATGAAACTTGCAATGTGTTGTGAAATAAGCATGACTTATCTGATTGACCTAGTTCTAAATGGACTAGTGTGTGAGAACTTCCTGAGAAGAACATGTCAGAGGATGTTCGCAGTCAGAGGACAATAGGAGTACAGTGTCTTATCTTCTCTATAGACCAGTTAACATCCTACGTCACTTTCTTTTGTTGACTGCCAATCCATGCCTGCCAATTGTTATGGCCCATAGTATTAAAACTCTAACAGATACAATTGCCCAGTGTGTAACAGTCAGGCCGACCTAGTTCAAGATACCAGGCCCTAACATGTTTACAAACATTGCTGTTAGCTGGTCTATTCTAAGAACTGGACAGAGGTTCTTTGTTTACCTATAGGAAGCAAGATTGCACACCTGTTGATGAACAATAAACTTTGTGATAATTGCTATGTCAAAACACTTCGAGCTCAGGATGTGGACTTCCTTTAAACATGTTTCAACGAACTGAAAGATGGCGAAATGTTCTTCTTGTTTTCGCATGTTTTGTTGCATCATGGGAATTTGCTAAAGACAAATTCTGTTGCAAGTTATTTCTCTTAACCAGTTGACAAGAGATTTCATCGAGTGTAGACCTCTCAAACAGAAGGTGGAGAAAATTTTGCATAACCTTTGATTTATAAAATTATATTTATATAATTCTGGAAAGTCGTCAGAATCGTCAGAGCTGCACACAATTTGTTGCCTTTGGAAAAACAAAGGTTAACATTGGAAGACCAGCAGGATTGTGTCTCTTACCAGTGACATTCACCTTTAATGCACTGAGTACCTGTATGGACAAATGTTATACCATCAAGCTGCAGTTATACTTCCAGTGTTTCTCCAAGTCTACGAGTTTATAAATTAATCGGCCGGTCTAGACCAAATGGACTTGTGCAATTTCGCGAAACTACTGAACTGTACGCAAAGCAAGAATTGTGTCGCCAAGATTTATGTGGACCTCATTCTACAGAGACAGGTGCGCACCCAACAAGAACTTTATTAATTAATTATTATGTGCATGGTGTGTTTGTAAATTAGGTAAGAAACATAATCATTTTTGTGCAATGTTAATTGTGTATATTGTATGATTGATCATATTTCATTTATGTATTAAAATCATTGTTTTGAATTTACATCTTGGTCAAGTCAATCTTCTTACAAATAGTCATTGTGAATTTTGTTTTATGAACCACAGGAGGTTACTTTTCTGACCTTGGGTACGCCCGTAACAAGGGCCATATAGGTGCCCTCAATGTTAGTAAAAAACTGATTTTTTTCCTGTTTGTATTGCTTTTACATGTGTTAACCCTAACTTTTAATGTTGACCCCTGTACAAATTGAGATTGACCTTTTTTACCATATTTTGTAATTTTTACCCTATAACTCCAAACCAATGGTCGTAGGTGGTACAAACTATACATTTTCGGAATCCTTATGACTAGACGGACAATATGGCATACATTTCAACATAATTAGAGCATTTTAAATATTTGACCTCTGAGTAAAACCTTAACCTGTCCCGTATTGAAAAAGTTATACCACAATTTGAGAGTACTACCTACCTAGCATTGATGTAGAGGGTCTATACTAACTACCAAAGGTGTTAAAACTTTTCTGTAGTGGGAAGTAAACGAACCCCTTAAATAAGGCCCCTATGATATTCTGCTCCTGCTCTATTCGTGTTGCAAACTCGACGCGGTTGTGTCAAACTTGACGCGGTTATGTCAAACTCGACATGTTATATCATCGCTCTATCAGTGGTGTGGTATTTTCCCATATTGCAATTTGATTTAAGTTTTAGACTGGAGTAACTTTAATATCTACATGTAGACAGAGTCAGACAGAGAGTCAGACACAATAAGTGACCGGGGTCTCCAATAACATACGTTCAGTCGACACAAAAATTAATATCGGGAGCAACTACTCCTGCTTTTCAGATTTTGGAAGCGATGGTACAAAAAATGAGTATTACATTTCTACTGGAGGAGAAGCGCACAAAGAGGCTCTAGAGAATTGCCGACTTGGAAATTAAATGAAATCCTGTGTATGGCACTAAAATTGATTAATTTTCTCGTGATTAAAGGTATTCCGAGATCCGGTGGCGACCATAATGTTGTATATCACTTCCCCATGGACCATTGTGTTAATTTTACTATCCATATCTGAACATTTTACTACAAAACTGCTTAGTTTCGTAAGGAAAAGTTCGTTTCTTTAGTCGTTTTTTTTTTGTTAATTTGGAGGTAGGCGAAGTGTACATGAAAAAATTTGACTTTGTCAATAAAAGTTGAGGGCGCCCTTTTCCAAAAAAAATCATTAACGTTCCTGTAAAATAAACCTTATTTCTAGTAATGTGTTTAAAAGCTGAAGTTGTTGGATTGAAGTATCAAAACATGACCAATATATTGGTCTTGGCCATATAACGTACATGTTTTAGAAAGAAAACCAAAATTAAGAAAAAATACACATTAATTTGTTTATTAATTTCATAGTGTAAAAGAACCATTAACTAGAATTTCTCATTTCTCGGCTCACTATATTCACAGAATGGAGAGCGTGGGCCACCTTTTTGTTATTAGGCAGTCAGAACAAATATGTAAATTAGGTGTTGAATATGCAAATGCGGTTATAGCAGACGACATGCGTAATACTTTTTTTCTACCACTAACTAGAACAAAGTTGTACCTAAGCTTAATTGTTAATTTATTCATTAATTGAACGGTAAATATTCATAACGAATATATTTCAAATATATTTTTACCCTTTTTCCAAAATCGTTTCTATTTAACATGATTTTGTATTTCAAAATGTTTCTCATGTAAAACATGATAATGTAGTGTTAGAGTATACAAATTTTGGAGACAAGCCACTATAGATAGATTGGGGATTTTCCAACTTTGTTGCAAAGCAAAGATTGCACAATCAGGTAGTTTCCAATGATGTCACCATTGCACTTTTCTAATGGATAAAGATGCATCATAAGATGATGTTATTTATGTAAGACCCAATTGGACAGTGTTAGGCTATGTTTATGCATATTTTGCCTGTGATCAGGACGTTTGTTGCACCTACCCTTAACTTGCCTCCGCGGAACCACCGAGCTGGCTACGGGGTTTTCCAGATCGCATCTCAAAAGTTCTGCTTTACCTTATAGGTATTGCTTCAACCCATTGAGAGAGAACATCATTTCTTTAATTTAATTAATGTAACGCTGTGCAATTGTTGTTCTATTTTATACTGTTATCAAATTGCGTTTGCCCGCTCCACGTTAAAAAGGCATGAGGACATTTCTAGATAAAAGCGCCCTCAATTTTTTCGAACCCTGTTTTTTTGCATATTTGGAATGCTTTACCAATATATTAGACCACACCTGAAGTGAATAAGCCGAATACGCTGTCTTTATGTGATAAGATGATGCTTTAGTATTTTCTGTTCGTGCACGGCAAAATTAAGCATGGTTTTCTATAGGGACGATTACAAGATTACAATATTTCCGATCATTTAATCGATCCTTTAGGCAATACTGAAAAAATGTACGGCACTGGTCTGATCTCTGGGAGGCTTGTCCTTTTTGCGTGACACTAAATTGTAAACGGTGACAAGCCGTTAGTACATTATAAATGGTTAAATACACGCTGGTTTGAATTTTAAATATGAAATGCAAATTCCATTTCAGTGACAAATTATTCAGCAGACATATTAATTGCAATCTCGAATATAATTATATTCAATACCCTTCATATTTCCGGAATGTCTAATTGCACGACAAGACATCTCTGGCCGGATAATACTTACTTAAGCAACAGTAAATTAGAAGAGAAAACGAAAATAATGATGCTTAAGGTACAGTCTTTGAGGTTAAAAGACAACAAAATGTACTGATCTGACACTTCAAACTAATAATTCAACCTTATATTACCTTCTACACTTATGTCACTAGATTGCATTAACTTGCAAATTAGAATAACATCCATGCGGTGTCTTTGAAGTCTGGGAACGACTCGATTTCCATAAACAGTAAATCAATCCAAATTTACCTTAATTGGAAGCTAATACAATTAACGCTGGCAATTTTATTTATAGGGGTGCTTTTAAAGGACATAGGGGAACCCTCAATTATACGTAACACTGGATGTTTTTCATGTTATGTATTGCTTTTCACTTGTGCTAACCCTTTTTCTCTGTGAATGAATAGCATAAAACAATTTCTTTTTGTGTGTAATCAGTAATTATTTACAAATAATCAGCATAAAACCTGCATTTATCGCATTTTCCCTAGTTAAAACAATCTGGATTTATAATATTTATCTTAACCTAATTATAATTTCTCTAAAAAGAATCGTTGACTTGTGTCTAAGGAATCCTTATCCATGATTTTTGTAGATACTTTGCATAATCCGCATCCTAATGAACGTTGAAAATGGAAAAATAAGGCAGCAATGTTTCTTTCTGTGTGGAGGTAATAGTGTTCTCCCACAATACATTTCGTCCATACAATTTTGTGCAAACTGGTTTTTCACCATGAATTTATATTGACACAAGGTACTTAAATGAAAAGTGTATAAGTCCCAATCAATTGCCTCAATCCTGTCTATGTGTTTCCATATTGTGCAATATCAATTTACAATACAGGAATTTTCTTCACACTCTTCAAAAATGACTGAATTCTAAGACTAAGCCCCTCCTTAGAATTATTTCATACACTAGAGACATGTATCTTTTCAAAAAGTATTGCTAGAATTTGTACCCTTCTTAGATAGTGAACACCCATTTTTGGCTGTCTCGCCCAAGGACTAAGATTGGGATGAGTTCTGTTCATCTAGGTACTTTTTGTCACTATAAATTCATGTGATAACCAGTGCAAAATTGTATTGGAAGAATTGCATTATGGAAAGAACACTATACCTCCTCTTGTTTTAGCTGATATTTGTCTTTCTTCGTGAGCTATTGGTTTCCCAAGATCAGGTCGTAAGCAAATTAATGCACACAACTATAATAATAGCAGAGATTTATATAGCGCCATATGCTATTGGCCTCTAAGCGCTTTCATTTGAAATGGTCGCTGATCACTGTGGCCCAACCATACCATGAACCATGCATTTAGCATCATTTCAAGGGATGCAGCAGATCGGGATCAGCCCTTTCCCTTATCAGCAAACATACATCGAGATAACCATCGCAGCCGGGACCAGCTTCCCAAATATGGGTAAATTGGGACAACCAAGCGGTTAATTTCTTGTCCAGGGAAATTATAAGATAGCTGAATCTCACAGGGCTCGAACGCACGCCTACGCATGGATGAGCATACAATGGAGTCGAGCGCTTACCTGATTGAGCTATCTTGTCCGCTATCTCGCTCTCTGAAAATAGAACCGGAGTCTTCTCAAAAGTTACATACAGAAAAAAAAGATATTACAACTGTATCAAGAACCGATATAGTGGAAGAACATTAAATAAATAATGGCTTGACTCAAAATAATTGCAACAGAAACAATTTTGGTGTTGTTGTTGTTATACTTAGAAATGATGAGAGAATAACATATCAAAAGTCTAGAAGTAGCGAGGAACATGAATTTGCAGGGGGCGAGGTTTGCACAGGGGAAAATGTAAAGTAGGTATAATTGTACTGAAATCTAAATCAACATTTTGGCCATTCCCTAAGGATTAAAGAAGGTATAGTTTGTCCTACCTGTGGGTTATAGTTTAATAGTTATAGGGCAATAAAGGTTCAAGGCCATCCTGGGGTAACATTTTCAGAATGCTCCGATTCTTTTCAAATTGGTCCAAAATTCTGCATATAGTCCCAAAGGACAAGAGAATATAATACTTGCACTCATTTCGCCATTTGGTCATGTAATTAGAGGTCAAAATGTAACAATGGTCTACATATCCTTGGGTCATTGCTTACCATCTAATTTACATACTAAAATGTCAAATGTAGGGATTTGCCCTACATTTGCATTTTCTGTTATAGGATATGCCCAGACAAACAATATGAGACTAGTTTCGTCAAAATCGGAGCACTCTGAAAGAATTACCCCAGGATTACCTTGAATCGTTATGAGCCTATAGACCGTATTCAATATGACGTCAGCCACCAGACATGTTGGTGGACAAGATGCATACATTCCAGGACTACAATACATTAAGCTGTCAATCGATCCATGTTTAGCGGTTGCACAGGATCATTGACAGGTGAATGTATTGTAGTACTGGAATGCGTCTATCTTGTCCACCAACATGAATACGGTCTATAATCCTGAAACTAATGACTGTAGATATGGCAAACTATACCTTGTTTTAATCCTCATGACCAGATGAGTAAGTTGGTGTAGGTTTCAAAACAATTAGACCTGTTTTACTTTTGACCCCTCTACAAAATTTACCCCCTATTTTGTACATGTTCCCCATTGTTGATTTTCTAGACTTTTGACACATTACTCTGACAATTTAGAAGTATGATAACACAAAAGTTGTTTCTGTTGCAATTTTTTAGGTCAAAAAACAATTTTCTTGCACTAGTGTGTAGAGTTGACGAGAACGAAGTGGGTAACATTCTTTCTTTGAATTGATTTGAAGCTAGCGCCATAGACTATTGTTTTGTTTGCTTATATACTCCTCTTTAACCTCTTCCATGTTCAGAGGAAAATTTAAGTATCCCTTGGGTCTGCCACTTAGACCAGTCATCACTGTTTTACCCGGTTGTATTACGGTTTTGTATTTCGACCGAGGCAAATAGAGGATTAAAGGAAGCCGATGTCACTAACTAGAGAGTACTATATGCAGTAAAAAATATCGCCAATTATTAATATCAGTCTTCCAGTGGTGCAAAGAAATCTTTGTATTGTACAGTTTGGTAAAAGTCCCCGGATGCAATACAATATTCTTTTAAATATTGTATCGCATCCGGGCATTTTAGTGAGAACGCCATTATTGAAACACTGTATCGTTCGCCAGTTGGACTAAAAAAATGCCAACGCAAGGTTCGGTTTGAGTCAGCCTAATATTTAAATAATAATAATAATTATATTGAATGGCTTTTTTCGTATGCTACAAGAACATATTGCACTCGCTAGAAAAATAGTGTACTCGTCTTCGACTCGTACAATATTTTTCTAGCTCGTGCAATAATTTCTTGTATCATATTCAAAGCCATTCAATATTATATTAATATTGTGTTTGTGTGATAAGTAACCAAGGATGTGATATAGACTGGATAACCAATCCTTCTTGTGCAGTATGCCCTATAGGGCGCTGACATGTGTGCTTTTGTGCGCATTTACAATTACAATATTGTCGTTGCGTGTTGGGTGTTTTGTTGTAGGCTTAGTAGGTGGTTTGTGTGCTATGAGGTGCAATGATTATGTGAGCATGCAATAGGTACCTTGGAACGCAAGCGGTAGTTTGTGACCACCAAGCATGCCATGCTCCAAGAGCAGGTCTCACTAACCTCAAAGAATAGCTATTGTTGTTGTTTTTGATCTTTTTGGACTTAGATTTTTTCCCTCTGACAATTTTCCCTCTGACAATTTTCCCTCTGACAATTTTATAAACTTTAAAAGAAGCAAGAGTGAGATACGAACCCGAGAACATTGTATAATGAGGCTAACCAATAGACCAGACATTTTCCGAGATATTTTCTGTGTATCTATGGCACATATAAAGAATAAAAGAAGGAGTACTTGTATGCATTTGCACGTCGCTAGTCACACCTTTATACACATGTAAAGATGGGCGAGCGTATTAATTCACTGCATACGTATCACTTACCTCGATTGTGTGTGGTGACCCATAGTGACTATTTATGTGACCGTTTTTATTGAGCTATCAATATGGTAACGTGTTTACAACAGTCATTTTGTTTATAATATGTAACAAATCACTAGGTTTTATTTTTGGTTAATTTTAGTTGCTATGACAGACTAGATAAACAAGCTTAAACATATTCCATTTTTGTTGGTGGTGTTTTTGTTTGTTTGGTGGTGGTGGTGTTGGTGTTTAGAATTTAGCACTGGAAGAACGGAATCCATGTTGTCTTTGTAGTTATTAGAATCAGATAATGTCATCCATATAAAGTGGCTTCTCACACGCGGACTTTATGTCATAGTTAGATTGTGAATATTTAGACAGCATAATGAATTTTGAATTTAGGTACGAAACTTGTGAAAGCTTTTATCAACATTCGCCAAATCTTGGACAGATCGGAGTATTTCTGAAACACTGATTATTAAACAAAGTGTCTTTTTATACTTTATTGAAGAAAGACGATGACACTCTCATTAATTAGTAAACTATTTCACCATTGCAAAAGAGATAAACAAACTTTCTAGCCAAATGCACACAAAAGACAATTTCTTGTAACGATTGACCTAAAACAAAAACACGCAGTCATCACACAGAAATATACTTAACGATGCATTTATCATTTGTAATTATTCACAACTGCAGCTTGAAATAGATGATTTCGATTCTTAAAAATTAACAATATATTTTTTTAGAGAAGTCACACACAAACAATACAAAAACAAGTGTGATTTATAGCGGTGTACTCCAAGGTTGCATGATTTTACGTTCATTTTAGCAGAATTAAAATTATTTGTTGTCATGTGTAATGTGGTTTTACATTCGTTTCGAGAGAACATGTGGTTTTTATTGTTCCTAATTAGATTTTCTTCTTTGTGTTATTTTGGGAGTTCCTCCCATAATAACGAAATGCGTAACCTCAAACTAATTTGCAAATGTGCACATCTATCAAAATCACTTTTCAGCTGTCCCAATGTGACAAGGTATAAATTTCAATATCGCTTAATAACCCTCCGTGTTCAAACATAACTTACAAAATATACATACATACACACCTACCTTTGTTATCAATTGTCCAAAGTCAAGGAGCGGACCTCTGCCTTGGAATAAGGGGGAAATTGCTATAGATCTAACAAGGACACCCCTTTTTGCGCGTTTTGATAGTCAGGTTGGTAGCCATTCTTCCATAGTTTTTCTCTTTTGAGCCCGTTATTAGGGACTTTTGGGGGCTTTTGGGCGTTTCTGTGGGCCGTTACCCGGTTTCGGACTGATCCGATGCCTGATAGGTGGAAATCTTGGAGAGGAATGGAGGAACAACCCCTCCGGAAAACCTTTTAAGAAAATTCCCGCCTTTGCCACGGCATAGAGCCTCACGGTTAAGGCCACCATATTTACGTCTATAATACCTTGCCGTGAACCATATATTCTGTTCCACTACAAGGTCAATCGATCAGGCAGGGCGCTTGTTCAACGGTTCAACCTTTGTTGTTAGAATTTTTTGAGCCGGGAACTTTGAGGATAAGTGTTATACTGGAAACATCAAAACCACAGAGCAACTTGATCAAAGGTAGTCGTATGTTTGACAACAATTGTTTTGTTTGTGGTTTTACAGGGTTCAAAACCTTGTTTTAGGTTTCCAATTTCCAAATATCAAGAAGAGTTTTGCGTGTAATCGTTGAAAATGCTGAACGCCGTAATCGTACTAATTATCACTTTGAAAGTAATAAAAACTAGAGAAAGCAATGAGTTAAAAATCAAAAAATAACATATTATTTATTGATAAATTGTTTAAAACATGTGTAGTTAAAAGCTTACAATCTCGGGAAAGACAGTGATCCATAAGTAGTATTTCGGTTTTTTCACATATGTTATAATTTAGAGAAGAAGATGAGAAGGACTCGAACGAGCAGCAAACAAGCAAAAAACAATCAATTGATTGCATTATTGGCATAATAAAACAATATGTTTTCATTTATTTTTGCTGGAAAATATTGCGACATTGAAAATTGCTATAGGGGTGGGCACTGAACTGGCACCCAGTGTGTGAACGATACCAATATGGGGAGACAAAGGTATCTTGTATTTGATGTGGCCGAACTTCGATGCTTATAAGTGATTTATTGCCGTATGAATCTATCGGTACATATTATAATGAAATATCCCTAAATAAAACGTACAGATGGTTTTCATGGCCAATGGAGAATTCCTTGCGAAAAAAATCCAGAATTTATTCCGACAAATGATACACAAATGTACAGAAATCATGGAAGCTACCATGTTATTCCTTGTGTGGTATATTACAACGCCGCATGCATACCGAACAGAAGCCAGCCGGAACGAAAATATATCACGTGGACTTCCTTGTGAACTTCGTTGAGACACACCCCCAAAGGAGAGGAGCGAAGTTTTTTATTGCAAAAAAAAACTACCCTTTTGAAAATATCAGTGATTTCGAGAAAATAAAAAAGAGGTGGTGTTTTAGATATCATTTTGTGATTAACAAAGGTTTAAGTTCGCCTAAACACTAACAATTCATGAAAACATGGACATTTTACAAGGGGTCGCGCGGCTCAATATTTATAGTTTAATTGCAGAGATCGCACTGTAACATGTCACTATCCAAATGGGGATATGGCTACACAAAAGTAACTGTATATTAGAATGAATGGAGCAACGGGAGCGACATTTGGTCTACGAACCACAATAGCATTCAAGAGACACATGTTTAACAGAAGTTGTATAACGGGTGCACGTTTTAGAGATTCTTGCCATCCCATACGCACAAATACAATGAAGCTCAATGAATTGGACGGCTTGATTCTGGATGGATGTTATGTTGCCTATCCACATTTCAATGGGACACCAATTTGACTATAAATGAACCGGCTCTTAACACACCTGCATTGGGCATCTTTCTTGGATCGACAATATGCAGGCCTCGTCATTGCTCATTACGAAGCCCAGGTTCAATCCGTTTTTTATAGAGATATCAGTGTTCGAAACCTATTAATGCGTTGCGTTCAGCAATTTACGTACTTCTCAATGTACCGAGTAGCGATTCTTTGTATGATGAAGAGTTTCCGAATTTTATTTTAAACAAAATATATTCTCAGGAATCCCAGGCACTCATTTTATAAAAATTAGGCAAAAATGTATGCCATTTTTGATCAAATGTATATATTGAAAGGAGAGAAAACGTAACGTGATAGTCTTCAGGATACAGGCCACAGTAGAACTTGACAACCAGCTGATCAGCTTTCAATGGTGTGAAAGACAAACATGGCTTGTGGCCAAACGAGTTAGCGTAACAAATAAACATGGCGAATTTGTTAAATCGTCTACCTGCTTCGAAAGTTAAGCCTGGAAAATGGTGTTTTTTTCTTCTCAAGGAATACTCCAATGACCATTGAAAACCATCTGGTACGTCATATTTAGGGAATATTCATTATATATGTGCGATAGATTCATACCAAATAAATCCCTTTTAGCACTGATTTCAAGCCTCTGCCAACGCAATGTTCAAAATAACGTCATTGCGAAAAATGCAATAACACAAAGTGGCGTAAAAATAGCAAGGATTGCCAGTACTCCAGAAAGACAGTCTGGTCAAGGATATAAGCTGTTTCGTTTAAGCTAACAATGTGTTTCAACTCAAAATGGGAAAGGTATGCCCCTCTGATATTTGCACTAATTAATGGTTACAATAGACATGGTTGAAGAGCTGACATCTTGATTGCCTATTTTAAGATACTAAGGTAGCACTGATATAAAAGCATTCCATGCAAAGGCTGGATTCAGTGCTCCTAATAATGTTTTGGGTTGTGCGTTCCTGCTGAAAAAAAAAATATTTTTAAAAACTCTTTCCTTTCACATTTTGTTTTACTCATGGGGAATTATGCTATTTTGAAGAAAGAGAAGGTCAAAAAAAAAATAAGAAGAAATCGCTTCCACACAGAAAGGCCAAGCACATATAGTGTTGTGCATTAATCTTTCAAACTGGAGGTGAGCATATAGTGCTGTGCATTATTCTTTCACACGGGAGGTAAGCATACAGTGCTGTGCTTTAACATCTTTCACACGGGAGAGGATATAAACATCTATAGTGTTGTGCATTAATTCTTTCACACGGGAGGGGTAAGCTATAGTGTGCTTTAATTCTTAATCACACAGGTGGTTGTGTAAGCATTGGGTTGTGCATTAATTCTTTCACACATGAGGTGGAAGCATATAGGGTTCATGCATTAATTCTTTCCAACTGAAGGTAAGAGTATATCGTGTGTACATTCATGTCTTCCAAACAGGAGGTAAGCAATATGTGTTGTGCCATTCATCTTTCACAGGAGAGGTAAAGCAATATAGTGTTGTGCCATTAATTCTTTCACACGGGAGGTAAGCATTATAGTGTTGTGCATTACTCTTCACACGGGAGGTAAGCATATAGTGATGCTTTAATTCTTAATCACACATGGGGGTAGAATTGTGTTGTGCATAATTATTTCACACATGAGTAATAAGCATTGTGTTATGCCATTAATTCTTTCACACTGGAGGTAAGTAATAGTGTATGTACATTATTTCTTTCACACAGGAGGTAAGCATAAGGTTGTGAGTTAATTCTTCACAATGAGGTATAGCTATATAGGGTGATTGCATTAATTCTTTAACACTGGAGGCGTAAGATATTAGTGTTGTACATATTAATTCTTTCACAAAAGGTGGTAAGCATATAGTGTTGTGCATTCATTCTTTCACACAGGAGGTAAGCATATCAGTGTTGTAATTAATTCTTTCACACAGGAGGTAAGGGGTTATATGTTTTTTTTTTATAGTGGATACTTAATTTTTCACACAGGGGGAAGAATTAGTGTGGCGCATAATTTTTCATAAAGGACGGAAGCATTATAGGGTTGTAAATTAATTCTTCCACAGGTGGGGTAGCATATAGGGTGCATTAATTCTTTCACACAGGAGAGCAAGCATATAGTGTTGTGCCATTACTTCGTTTCACACAGGAGGGTAAAAGCATATAGTGTTTTGCAATAATTCTTCCACACAGGAGGTAAACACATAGGGTTGTACATTAATTCTTTCACACCGGGGAAAGCATATAGTGTTGTACCTTAATTCTTTCACACAAGAGTAAGACATATAGTGTTGTGCATTAATTCCTTCATACCAGGATGGGGAAGCATATAGGGTTGTACATTATTCTTTCCACAGGTGGTAAGCCATATAGTGTTGCTGATTAATCTTTCACAACAGGCGGTTACGCATACAGTGACTGCTGCATTAATGCCAACAGTATATCGAATTTTAGCTAAGTTATAAGATGAAATCAATAGAAAGGTAGTTATTAGATTTGAATCCAAAATAAAAAAGTAGTTATTGATTTTAAATCAATAAAGAATGTTGAAACGTATGGAAAATACGATACATTCGACCAAAATGAGAACTTGTTTCAACTACGTTTTCAACGTTAAACGGTTAAACTGGGTTACACAAGCTGTGATTTGAAGCCAGAAACAGGTTAACCGAGTGAGCTGACAAACAATATAAAAACTATAGTGAATTTCAGCCCCAGTCGGATCTACTAATTATGCCGAATTCGATACGTTACAAATGGGGTTTCTACTAATCACACATCAATTGCCATGAGCGAACATTCATTCCCAGCGCAGTATACAAGAAACAATTCAGATTACTGATGAGCGGCGACCTTGCTTTCACCTACTCATATTAAAATCCACTCGATAAAACAAGTTACGCAGAATGAGAGTAGGTCGTTTTAAAATTCAGTTGATCAGTATACTTTTTATAATCATTTGATGTCTCGGTTTAGGGAAAAACAAAACTGAGTTTTTTGACAAACAATAAAGATTTTTTAATAGAATAAAACATGACTAAATTAAAATGCAAAGGGCTTTTTGGGAGAAATGAAATAGTAAAACACCTCGTATAATGACATCAATGGTGTCGAGAATCATGAAGATATTTTTCGATTGATAAACCCAATGACATAAAAGAAAATTATTACATTCTTCCTGTTGAAAATTCGATATGACCGTTGTTGGCTTAGGGACGAGTTTTCCTAATAGAAGATGTATTTCTAAAACAAGGAAGGCCGTCAAAGTGTCCGATTCTGGATGGACCAAACGAAAAGTCCCACCAGTTTTGAAAAACTGAAGAGTAGTGACTTATAATGTAGCGTCATGTCACCCGCGTGTAGCCCGGCACTACAGACGCGTTCTGGTTATTTATCTATTTGGTCATGTTTTTCATAGTTTGGTAGAGTTCTACAAAGTACGAGAGCTAAGAGCACAGATCTTTAGGAAATGAATGAAAATATTGATGAGATTCCATCAAATTGTACAGAACCCAATTGAAGAAGGCCAATTGTCCTTGGAAGGTTTTTCTTTGGAAGTAAAACAGTTCCGTGTTTATTCCGTGTTTGCACTTATGACCGATGACTTGGTTCCTTTGATGTTCTGGGAATTGGAATATTGATGATACAAGTTTTTGTATGTAGCTGTATGTTTGTGGTTGTTTGTTTTGTATTAATATATATGTTTTCGTGAAGGATGAGGTTTGATGAAAGTCTGACTCAGAGATTCGAAATATGGAGTTTTTGTGTGTAATAATGGAAAAAAATAGCCAACTAGAACTATAAAGAGAGTAACCTAAATGCACATTCCGAAATTTGAGATGAATCGGATTCGTTTTGATGCTGGTTAAACATTTATGTGTAGTATTACGTCCGATCCGAATTTAATAACAATGTTGGAGTTTCTAAGACGGAATTCGATTAGCTTAGCATTCAACACAGGAGTGATTAGTATTATGGACAGATTATGTAATGCAAAAAACCCGATCAAGCGTTTAACACTCATACTCGACTTCTGTCCTTCCGAATAAGGACAATTTACATGCAACTGAACATGATGGTGTACAAATCGCGGGAATTTGGGAAAGTTTACATTGAACATGATACAATGAAGCATGAAAGTTTTTTATTTTTAAAATTATTATATTTGCATATATGTTAAAAGAGAATGTTGCCGTTTATATCAGCTTAAAGCAGGATGCAGTGATTTTTTTGTCGGGTTATTTTTCGCTTAATCACTCTAAAAGGGTAAACACAACTTGAAACGCCCATTTCCAGCTCAGGTTTGGGGTGAGGTGAAGTGGATCATAGAGGTAGGATTCGAGAAGGAGAAAGAGAAAGATCTATTAAAACCACTGTACCATTCATCATCGCACGCGTGCTCGTAAAAGATCGGTAAAAATCCAATACCCAAACGAGATATCAAATATTTTTTTACAAAAAATGCTGAACTGAATGCATTTGATCAAATTGCATCGATGTACAATGCTTTGTGGTAAATATGGCAACTTGGGGACAAAATTGAAAAAAAACAGGAAACCTTCGGGCCACTGTTCAAGTTGGTGTACATGTGTAGATAAGGCATTTTCCGCTCCCAATTCAAGTTAGATTTCGTCTCCAAATATCAAACTTTAAAGGTCCCAGGAACTGCAAATACGAATTGGACGTGGTTTGTGTCCAAGTCTACAAGGAGGGATGAGAAAGCATTGAATATTGGTGTTGGTGATGACCTCTATTAGTGACTATTGATTTCAGAGGAGTAAGTAATAGAAAATTCAGGTGAACTGGTGTGTCTGTCCATGACAGACTGAACAAGAGGTTCATAATGACGTCACTGGTAGTGTATCTTTTTTGTGGCCCTGTTTATTTGGAATGGAAGGATCCGTAAAGATTTGGACTAGGTTTATCATATCATTTCCTGGGACTTTAAGAAATACGGCGTTACAAACATCAAGTTTCAAAAAGTACGATTAAAAAAGCTAGAATCAGAGTGAACTCATCGTAGGAAATGCTATCTCGACTTTTGCGACTGAAATACTCAGAATTTCCAATGTAATCGACCCTCTCAATCTCTTTGTTTTCGCTGCACATGTAAACCAAACACTTCGCATCGGGGATTACCTTAGCCGCACAGGTCATGACTTGTTCAACTGCGAGTGTCACGAATATCGTCAACAGAGGGCGCTCTGTCGGCGATGATCATGGAACAAAAAGAGTTATCTTGCTGCCGGAAGTGGACTTGTTGTCTAGCTTGACATGAATTACCAAGTGATATAATTGGGGTAATCGGCGTTGCGTAATGCAATTGGGTAGAGTTTCTCCTCTCTTCCTACCTCTCATGACTCAACTATATGCGAAGTGAGTTAGTGATAGTGATTGGTCGACTGGGTTTCAGGATTGATGATTGGTGGAATGATGGTGGTTCCTGTGCTTGGTGAATTGCTGATGGATTGGTAGTTTACTTGGTTTGGTTCTAGATAGATAGAAGCTGAGAAGTAAAAGGTTACGAGGCCTAATTACGATAATATGCTTTATTGCCGGTAATGATAATCACAATAAAACAGTTGCATCAAATAAGAAAATAGAATGTCACACAGACAATATTCATCACACCACTTAGGCACAAGCCTGGAGCTCCCTAAAATAACCGACCACAATAAATAACGGCCAGGTGAGCTTGATTTGGACAGGTGCACAAATTTTGGCTCCCCCCCCGCCCATGGTTACTACAGGCAACATTAAAACCCCCACTTATCTTCTGAAATAATTTGCAAAAAATGCTAAACCCCTTGCTTAGGCTACATAAATCAAATAAGGAGACTTTGACTTACGATTATGCGAAGGAGTTGTGTGACGGCATAGGTTTCTCACAAACAGTTTTAGAAATTTTCAGTCACAAAACTCTAATGCATGCTTAACTAATATGGGACACGCGAGAAGAAGAACTCAGATATTGTATGCGAAAATATAGAATCCAACGAGCAAAAACAATGAATGCATTAAAAACAGGATCGTTCGAAAGTGGTGTGGACTCGTCTAGCGATTTGCACAGTTCATTAGTTTAAAGATGCCATGTATGGCGTAGGCGCAAAGGATTTGCAGCTGGAATTTGGAACAGGTGTTGAAGTAATGGGATGTGGAAATTAAAGTCTGGCTGCAAAACGTATGGATGGAATGACTCGTCATTCAATGTTAATACAAAACTTGGGGTTTTTTTCAACGAATTTCCTTTGATTCTATTTTATTTTTAGTGGAGTTATTTTCTTTAAACATTAACCTTTAGCATTTGGATGACCACATCCGCAAGTTTTACCTTATGGCTAATATCATTATTTTCAATTCAGGTGCCATTAATGTAAAACCTGATATCATTAAATTATGAAGATGTTTAATTTAAAAGTGTGTAAGAACACTGAGTTGGAACAACAGATGAACAATATCCAAACTTTTATGTATGTTTTATATAATATATGTCATTACTATGAATTTTTGTCATATTTTTATTAGTGATTGTAAATTTGTGATATTATCTGTCTATCATGGAATAAAAGGTAGGGCCACCTGCCTGTACGGAAAAAATAGATTGTGTAATACCGCCGAGACCACCGTCCCAAGGCCGCCTGCTGGTGAGGCAATCCAAAAACACTGGCCAAGATAAGTTTTGTTTGCCATATAATGAATTTTCATTTTGATTGCAAATATGGCATACGCCGTAAGTTTGAAAATTTTGAAAAATAAAAACCTGTTATCTTCCAAAAACAAACCAACGCATGCAAGAGAATAACAAACAGCTTCCAATCACATGATTTCCAAGCTTGACAAGCCAATGTTTAAATAAATTACATTTTAGAATAAATGGCAACTTACAATACAAGTGAAAAAAACTAAAATACCAAATTGTATCACAGGCTGGTATTAGTCAAGCTATTTCGTTAAGCTAACAACGTGTTTCAACTCAAAAAGATATGCCCTATGATATTAGCACTAAATTAATAGGTTTACAATAGGATGGTTGGAATTGAGAAATCGCTGATTGTCTATTTTAAGAATCTAGAGTTGCCCTGATATAAAATGTTATTCTTAAATGAGGCAGAACTTCAGTGCTTACTAATCACTATTCTGTCATATGGATCTCCTGATGGAAAAGTTTAAGCATTTCCCTTTCAAATTTTGTTACCCTTATGGCAATTATCTATTTTCAACAATGTGGGCACTTGTTTCAACTACGTTTAAACGTTTAAATGTTTAATAGTAACTGGGTTACGCAAGCTTGTGGAAGCAGGTTAACTCATTTAGTACTGAAAACACAATTAAAAACACTTGAATTCAACTCAGGTCGTCTACTAATATGCGATTCGACATTCGATACTTTACAAGCTGGGGTTTTTCTCCCATTACATTAGTATGGCCTGGCCATATTCATTTTAAAAGAAACCAACAATTCGGATTAATGAGCGGACCTGCTTTCGGCCTGCTCATAATTAAAAGATAATCGTAAAACAAAGTACCACCGGTGTAGGTCTTTTTTGAAAATTCATGTCATATACTTTTATAATCATTTTATGTCCCAGTAGGGAAAAACAAAGCTGAGTTTTTTGACAACATAATAAAGATTTTTAATCAGAAATAAAAATGGCTAATTAAAATGCAGCTGGAGAAATGAAGTAGTTTTGAACAAAAGTCTTATATGACATGTAATGGTGTGAGATCCGGTGAAGCATGACGATAAACCCAATGCCATAAATCGCAATATCACTTGTACCTTGCGATGCATGATTTATAATCATTGACCTTTCCTTGTTGAAAATTCATTTGACAGTGTTACCTTAGGAATGAACAATTTTATTCCTAATAGAAGATTGTATTTCTAAAACCAGGAACGGCGTCAAAGTGCCCGATCTGCTGGACCAAAATGGAAGTCCCACGTTTTGAAGACCGAGAGTGAGTTATAATGTAGCGTCGTGTCAGCCGCGTTCTGGTTATTTATCTACTTGGTCATGTTTTCATAGTTTGGTAGAGTTCTACAAAGTAAGGGAGCGAGGAGCACCGCTATTTAGGAAATGAATGAAAATATTGATGAAATTCTATCAAATTGTACGGAGCCCAATTGAAGAAGGCCAATTGTCCTTGGAAGGTTTTCTTTGGAGGTGAAACGGTTTTGGAAGTTAGCCTGTATTTTCTTAGTGTTTTATTTTGTCACAAATAATGCCTCAAATGGTTATCCATAGCTCTCTGCTTACAAATTAATTTCCATTGCGTCAGTACTAATTATGCAAGTCATGTCATGTACTTGCCCAATCAGCGCGTCGGCGCCCAGGGTGATCTATCACCTACGCGGTAGTCGGAACTGGCAAGGAAAATTGTCAGTTTCCTGTATAACACTACCACAGGTGCGTGTGGATTCTGAATTGCTATCGTTTTGAAGATCTTTTTACCTTTTTGAACGGGCAAGTTTCATATTTAAATACATTTTTATGTAGGCATATCGCGTAGGAAAGCCAGGCTGAGAGCATGGATAATCAGGATTGTGACATTAGGTTAGATTTATCAAGAAATATTGTCGAAAATTGTGTGTAGAAATTCAAAATTTACTCGTCCACACATTTGAAAATTGAAGTCAGCATTTTCGTAATTAAAGTTAATGAATTCATGTCAGGATAGCTTCAGATAATAAATTTTGTCATTCTAATATCACCGCTAGGATGTTAGGTTTACTGTAATGTAAATAGGTATTGTGAAAGATGCGAAAAATTAGCGTGAAAAAATCGAGAAGCAAACGACAGTGTGCATGTTACAGTCAATGACATTACACTTCAGAAAAATCACTTGAATTTCATTATTTCGTTAAAAATCTTAAAAATCATTTATTGCATACCATATCTGCAGTGATGGGAGATTAGTTGGTGTGTGTTTTGTTGTCAAACTCACTTTATAAAATCGAATTTGAAGAGAGAAAGGAGGGTTTTACACGATTGCGCCATTTTTGTACATGTCCCTGTACAACACTATGGTACAGCGGTTTACTGTGGACGCGCGTACATCTTGTTGTTGTCTTTGCCGTCTTCATGACACATGTACGCAGTATAGCGGCTCATTGTCTGCGTGGTGCTTGCTGTCGTCAATGTTGTCGTTTTACACTGCAGTATAGGAAACCCATGTCGGCTTGTTAGGATTGTTTTGCGAGACATTATCTTCAGTAATGATGTTTGATTGACTAGTAAATTATATAAATGAAATTGGGAATATATTTAGTGATTTTCGGAAATGATAGGATTTTGTTTTGTGAAAAATGCACATCGTGAAATCTCTTCTCCTCTTTGATTTTTCATTGTTAATTTATTCACGGTCACTATGTAAATTCAAGGTCATTCACTGTACGGTACTGCACATGCGCACTGAACTGCTAATAATTAGGAGAGATAGGAAATAATTATAATGTTGAGTGATATTATTTTAAACTTGTAATGAAGTTAGGAGCGATCAAGACATGATTAAATATTTTTCTCTTTAATTCATGAAGGATTAATTTCATGTAACTCTTGGTCATTCACTGTACCGAACTGCAAATAATTAGGAGAGGTAGAGAATAATTATAATGATGTTTGTTGTTATTATGTGAAGACTTGTAATGAAGTTAGGAGTGCTCAAGACGTGATTAAATATTTCTCTCTTTAATTCATGAAGGATTAAATTCATGTAAACTTTAGGTTATTCACTGTATAGTACAGCACGTGCGCACCGAACTGTTAATAATAAAGAGAGGTAGAGGATGTGAAGCCTTGTAATGAAGTTAGGAGCGATGAAGACATAGTTAAATATTTAGGAGAAGTTAAATTCATGTTTATAGTTAATAATATTATATTAGGAGAGATAGGAAATAATTATATTGTTGAGTGATATTATTTTAAACTTGTAATGAAGTTAGGAGCGATCAAGACATGATTAAATATTTTTCTCTTTAATTCATGAAGGATTAATTTCATGTAACTCTTGGTCATTCACTGTACCGAACTGCAAATAATTAGGAGAGGTAGAGAATAATTATAATGATGTTTGTTGTTATTGTGTGAAGACTTGTAATGAAGTTAGGAGTGCTCAAGACGTGATTAAATATTTCTCTCTTTAATTCATGAAGGATTAAATTCATGTAAACTTTAGGTTATTCACTGTATAGTACTGCACGTGCGCACCGAACTGTTAATAATAAAGAGAGGTAGAGAATTTGAAGCCTTGTAATGAAGTTAGGAGCGATGAAGACATAGTTAAATATTTAGGAGAAGTTAAATTCATGTTAATAGTTAATAATATTATATTATATAGGTGAAAACAAGGCTATTGTTCCGTCTAAATGATAGGGGAAGTTTGTTATTCTTCTCTTTATTGTTTTGGAATATTATATGGTGAATAAAATAAATACTAAATACTAAAATAACTTCTAAAGACATATGATAACTTTTACCTTGCAATCAATAGTTTTAGAAAGTTATCACTTCTTCCTGCATTTATGGATTTGGTGAATTAATTAAATTGTTTGTCATTTTGATGTTTTGCGGAATAATTAAACTTCAATTAAAATAATTATCATTTTGTAGGGATAGTTAGGAACATGCTCTCATAGGGAATAATATTATGACTGCCCCTATGTAATAGACGGATATGGATTTATTATTATATGATGATTGAGATGTTGGGAACATATTGCCCCTCCCTTTAGAGTTAGTGTTAAATGTGTAATTAAGAGCTGGGATACTCACATCATGGCGAGTATGTGCTAGATCGAGGGGGGATGATGTGAGTTAAAACAAAATGCAGATACTCACATCATGGCGTATATGTATTTGATCGAGGGGGGATGATGTGAGTCAAAACATAAAAAGATGGAGATAAATAAGAAAGTTGATGTCATTATTTTCGCATTAACCATGATTTGTATTGCAGCTATTAAAGGTAAGCTAGGTATGAAATCAGACTCATGACAACGCCATGTTGTAACCAAGTGATTTATTATATCGATCAGTTCATATATCGATGTATCGGTAATACATACAACGTGGGGGCGCTATAACCATATTCATGACATCCCCCTTCTTAAGCTTGTTTACATGTATTTTGTTGACATGTATATTTTGTAATGTTGTACATCTAAGAATGTCAATAAATTTGAAAATGTATACCTGGTGTGTGGTATTTAATTTTGTTGTCAGTCTGTTCACTCTGTTGTACACTTGTTACTTTTATTCTATTTTGAATACAACAACACCCAAATTCAACAACTGTTGAATATTAAACACAATGCAGCTTATTACACTTCAATATGAAATGACTTCACTTTTTGCTTCAATATTGAATGTTGACTATTTCTCAAATTTTCAGTTCAATCTACATCCTTTCTCAAGTTACCAATGCTTTGTTCAATGCAACAGTTTTATTAATTCAGTGAAGTTCTGATTTGCTGCAAACAACTTTTAACAAATCCAACATTCAAGTAAAGTTCAATGTTTACTAAACTACTTCAAAATTTGTAATGCTTTCCTCTCTCCTATATACTCCCTTCTCATAACCCTATCATCTTCAAACATTTCCTCTTGGTTGGTTTTACACTTCTTCCACTTCTAGTTTTCTGTTGTTGTGTTATTGTGATTTTCCACTCTGAGGTTGGTTCTGTGGTGTTATCCGATGGTTACGGTTCGTGGTGTTTTTTGGATCATTTCTTGGTTCATGTCAGGTGGTTCAAGTTAGGAGTTTTTCTTTGTCTTTAACAGGTGTTTTCCTTTTCTCTTCTCAGTTCCCTGTGGGGGTTTTCCACAACAAAAGATTGGGTCTTTTGCTTTTTGTGTCACAACAGCTGGTGTCCAAGACCCCTCTTGCTGTGTACTCTAACTGTATCTCCTATGTTCAAGAATTTTGCAATTTGGTGGGTTTCCCCTGCAATAATATTTTTCTGAACTTTTGTCATCTACCCACTTTGAGATGTTTGGTTTTACTTTAGGTTTTAAGAGCTCAGAATTTGTTGGGAGGATACCTCTCGTTCTCCTACTCATCAACACAGCTTACATGGTGAACCAAGATCCTTGCAATTGGAGTTTTCTATACTCTAACAAAGCCAAATATGGATCTTGTTTACCCCTTGATTGCCTTCTGATCAAACTTTTCACAGATTGTATGCTTCTTTTCGGCCATTCCGTTCGATTGGGGGAATCTCGGACTCGACATTGTGTGCTTGAAATTCCATTTGTTTGCACAATTCCCTGAATTTGTGACTTTTGTACTGTGGACCTGCCATCCGAGATTACCTCATCCGGTATTCCATGGCGAGAGAAGATACTTTTCATGACATTTATGACACCACTGCTTGTTGTGTCTCCAATAACATGACTTTCTGAATTTGAGTAGTATTCTACTACATCACACATACGTTTTTTTTGAACCTATTTTAAATAGTCTTTTCCGACTTTTGACCACGGACTACTTGGATCTTGATGGGGTTTCAATGGTTCTCTTTGATTGGTTTTTCCTATTTTCAAACATTTGGACATTTGTCTACCACATTTTCCTGACTTTGGCTATGACATCCCTGGCCAGTATAGGATGTCTCTAGCTCTAGCTTTGCATTGTAATGCTTGGTGACTACTCTGTATTTTGTCTATCATTTCACTGCAATTTCTGAGGAACTATTAACTTTTCACCTTTGAATATGCAGTTCTTCTGCTACATGAATTTCCTCTCGGAAATCCCAAAAATAATGGTCTGACTTTATTGGTAACATCATTTTTTGTACTCGGCCAACCATCCAGCACCATGTCTTTCAAAGCTTTGTAGTGCGTGGTCTTCCTTGTGGCTATTTTGAACTCTTGTAGTTTTTCATTGCTCATGGGCAGATTTGAGACTAGCAGAAAGAGCATGTGAACTTGTAACTCTACTTCACCTCAACTTCATTTTCATTATGTTTTTGGTGACGTACTCTAGATATTGTATCAGCAATTACCATTTCTTTGCTTTTTCCTGCTTTATTTCACACATTAATCTCATACTTATTGTACAGTCCAAAAGTAGTCTGTGGTATCTTGGTGGGGATGTAGACAGCGGTTTTTCTTTCTTGTAACACTACTTCTAAGTGTTTGTGGTCGCTAATACTAATACCGGTTTAACCATATATGTATGTGGGTGAAACTTCTCGCATCCAAACTTAATCGCTAGCATCGCTTTTTCTATTTGGGCATAGCCCTTTTCTGATTGGGTGAGAGCCCTAGATGCGTATGCCACCGGTGAAATTTCCTGCATCAACACCGTCCCAGGCCGTCTCTGCTGGCTCTACTGATATTTCTAACCGGTTCTGGTACATCATAATATTTCAGTGTTGGCGAGGTTGAAGCAAGATCCTTCAGTGTGTCCTACTCATCCTGCTGCTCTTTTTTCCCATGCATGTGTTTCTTTTTTCAAAGGTCACTCGAGAGGGGCTGATATGTCCGAAAGGTCAGGAATAAATCTGCCTATGTACTGGATCTGCCTAGAAATCGCTTCTATATCCTTTGTGGATTGGTGGTTTGGCATTTCATTATTGCTTTTAACTTTACTTGTTTTTGTCTGGCTTTATGCCTTCACATGTAAGGGTGTGACCTACATACTGAATTTCTGTTTGTGAGAACTTGCATGTTTGTTTGTTCAATTTCACTTTTTACTCGCATTATCTCAAGGACCTTTCTCAGTCGCGCCATCATGTTCATCTTTTGTTTCCCACTAACACGGACAATCCCCCATCAATTCAATGTAACACACCACCCCATCTATGCCTTCTAGTAATGGTGTCATTTGTTTGTGAACACCTCTGAAGCACTATGGACTCCGGGTATTCTTAAGGGGAGGGGAACTTGTATCTTCCGAAAGGAGAATTAAAAGTGCAGAGATCTGAACTTTTCTTGTCTAATGGTGGATTTGCCAAAATCCATTGCTGGCATCCAAAGTTGAAAAATACTGAGCTTTGTCTAATTTGCTCACATATCCTCAATTGATGGGATTTGATAATGCCTCTCGCGCTTTATCGCTTGATTGAGCTCCTTTGGGTCAAGACACAATCTAAGGCTACCATTTGGTTTCTCTACGATCACCAGTTAATTAACCCAATCTGTTGGGTGGTCTAACTTTCTCAATAATACCCTGTTCTACAAGTTTGTCCAGTCTTGTTTCAGTTTGTCACGTAGTGCGAAGGGGACTTTGCGTGGTGTGTGAATTACTGGTTGGCGTGTCTTTAAGTTTGAATGCATGTTCTTTCATGCACCCAAAACCCACCGTCGAACACATCTTCAAACTCTTTTGTGAAGTCATCCTCTACGATGTCTACCAGCTTAATCAGGTTCAGTCTGACGCCGATTTCAACCCTATTAGATTTTGACCTTTCTCCACCACTACGAATTCAATCTTGTGTACTCGCTTATTGTGAAAAACTCTAAGTTGCACCTACCAACTACCGGAATGTTCTCACCGCTACGTAGACAGTGTGGTCTTAGTTTTGTTTTCGGATGACAGCATTTTTTTTCCGATTCTGTTCAGCGTCGCGGTGGATATTATATCAGCTTGAGCACCGCTATCTATTTTCAGCGAGAGGGGTTTGCGATTCACTCACTTTTACTTTGACGTAGCAGTCTTCATCTTGGTTTTGCGTGTTCTTTTTCAGTCTTACAGACCAGAACAAAGTTTCTTCTCTTCTGAGTCGTCAAGGTGTACTGCCTGTTCATGTGCGTATGCAGCGTTGACTTTCTTTTTCTTTGGTTTTGGCAGTAAAATTTTGCAAAATGATTCAGTCTTTTGCACCGCACTCAGGTTTTGCCGTTCTTGGACAGTTTTCTGAATAATCCTGCATCGTTCCACATTTACCACACAGAATGCAGTACTTACTTGTTGTGCTTTCTTTGCCCACTGTTTCTGATTCTGGGATTTACTTTTGCCCATTTTGTTTTGACTTTGTGGTTACAGTTGGCGCTACTTCTGATTCCTGGTTATTTAGACTGTCTAATTTGCATCTTACTGGCTTCTGAGGCTCTACATATTGCTATCGCTTTTTGCAGAGCAATGTCTACTTCACGGAGCATGCGTTCACGTACTGTATCACTTAAACACCACTATTATGTTACTTCTAATGAGGCTGTCCTTCGATTTCACCAACCCCAAGTGTTTTGGCCAAATGTCTGAGTTCAGTCACATAATTATCGATTGTCTCACCGTCTTTCCTGCTTTCTGCTGAAGAATGGTGAGAACCAACTCTTGTGGTGTGCGATTTGCAGGAAGTTGGAATTTTTCTTGCACTTCGCTAGTTTGTTTTTGTCCGTCTTGTGTCCATTTGAACGTGTTGTACAGACGAATTGCGTCAGCTCCCGCGCGATATGCAAAATGTTGCCGTCTGCTGGCCGTCCGGTTTATTATTTTTGCCCGTAGGCTATCAATATACAGATAAACCTTTGTTTGAACCACTTATAGTTCTCCTCGACGTTTTCCGTGGAGCCTCAGCCCGTTGGAGGGCTCTAATTTCTCCATCTTTCCGCCGATTTGGGTCAGTTTTCACTCGGACACCATATGAATCAGACCATGACAACGCCATGTTGTAACCAAGTGATTATAATATCTATCAGTTCATATCCGAATGTAATCGGTAACATACAACTGGGGGCCTATAACCAGATTCATGACACTAGGGACGAGGTCCCACTTTACCCTTCAGGGACGAGGTCCCACTCTACGCTTCAGGGACGTGGTCCCACTCGACGTTCAGGGACGAGGTCCCACTTTACGCTTCAGGGACGAGGTCCCACTCTCCGCTTCAGGGACGAGGTCCCACTCGACACTATCAGGGGACGAGGTCCCACTCTACACTCAGGGACGAAGTCCCACTCGACGCTTCAGGGACGAGGTCCCACTCTACGCTTCAGGGACGAGGTCCCACTCGACTCGAACGCTTCAGGGAAGAGTCCCACTCGACGCTTCGGGGGCGAGGTCCCACTCGACGCTTCAGGGACTAGGTCCCACTCGACGCTTCAGGGACTCGGTCCCACTCCGACGCTTCAGACGAGGTCCCACTCGACGCTTCAGGGACTGAGGTCCCACTCTACACTTCAGGGACGCGGTCCACTCGACTCTTCATGGACGAGTCCCACTCGACGCTTAGGACGAGTCCCCACTCTACACTTATGGACGAAGTCCCACTCGACACTTCAGGGACGAGGTCCCCACTCACGACGCTTCAGGGACAAAGTCCCACTCTACACTTCATGGACGAGGTTCCACTCGACGCTTCAGGGACGAGGTCCCACTATACGCTTCAGGGACGAGGTCCCCACTCTGCGCTTCAGGGACGAGGTCCCACTCGACGTTTCAGGGATGAGGTCCCACTTGACGCTTCCGGCCGAGTGTCCCATCGACGCTTCATGGATCTCTATGGTTTTGAACCAAACATGCCCGGTTTTAATTACATTAGAGTGTAAGTGTGTTAAGATATCAAACTCACATGTGTGTAAATGCAAACATATCACCCTAGGTGTATATGTTTGGATTTACGGTTGCCGGCCAGTACCTAGAGGGGGGACCCCCTGGCAAAATTTTAATCTGAGTATTAAGAGATAAATTTACATTCAAAATTGGGCTTTCAAAGATACACTGCACATTTGAAAGATAGTGGGCCCTCAAGATTTTTCAAAATCGATATTTTTGCATGGTTGTAAAGCTTTTATATACAAAGCCCTCACCCGAAATAATTAAGACCAAATCAGCTTCCTTATGGTAAACGGAACGATTTTGTAATTAGCGTCGCAGCGACGCGAAATTCAGCAGACGACTAAAAATGGCGTTTCACCCAAGAACACGCACGCCGTATGCATGTTTTCCATGCTATGTAACACTGTTTGACCGGTCTATAACCTTTGTGGTTTTAATATCAGTGAGTACGAGTCACAAATCTTCATGTAATATACACATTTGTTTGATTAAAGTTATGGCAAACGTAAACATTGGCCTACAAATTACCTGGATGTCTTTATCCTCATATCAATGTCCCTATCTGTTTGGGGGTTATGTTATTTTTATGTGTCAAATATCTCTGTTCCTTCCAATGGCCTAACTATCATTTGAGAGCAAATTGAAGAAATTTCATATTTTTGTGAAAATGTGCCAGTGCGCGCTTATTAATACCATTAGGAGATTTTAGTGTATTGTGATTTTCTGAATTGAAACTGTCAATAAACTTTACATTATTTTTACCGATTAAATAGTATTCTGTTATAGAAAGATGTATGTTGATGCGTGCATGTACACTCACTAGTGTCACATGTATGGGATATTTTTCTGGCATGCTGCCGATTTTCGATTTGATGACTAAAACACTTAAAGATTTTCATTATTAAAGTCTATTAAAATTGTGCACTGTATGTATGTGGTGAGGAGAAGACGAGAAAGGGTATGTAATGTATGTTGTAATGAAAGTGTGTAACGTAAATAGTTTATAAAGAACATATAATCGCAGTGTCCTGTATGACTACTACCACAGGTACTTGACGTTCTGATGTAAACTGACGACGAGGCGAAGGAGGGTTGTAAAAAATAATTGAGAAAATGATTTACCGAGTCACGTGCGTCGTTCAGAAGGAGCGCAAGGTTTGCCCCTTGCAACTTACCCGCGAGTCCTCCGGGGCGCGCTCACAGGCCGCGGTCCCGCTACAGAGGTATAACAGTGCACTTTCCGTGTTTGCAGTTATGACCGATGACTCGGTTTCTTTGATGTTTTCTAAGTGGAATATAGATGATACAAGTTTTTCCAATGAAGACAATTTCATGCAACTAAAATGGTGCTTCGTACAAATCGCGAATTTGGGAATGTCCATGAACATAATACAAGAACATGACAAAAGATTTTCATTTTAAATTTGCATATATGTTAAAAAGATAATGTTGCCATTATCAGCTTACGGCATGACGTAGCGATTTTTGTCGGTGTATTGCTCCTCTTAAAGGTGCTTGTTCCGATCGTCTTTGGGACCCCCCTGATTTACCCAGAAGTATCAATTTGATGCCAGATGAAAGGCCCGTATTTTTCTCATTGCAGTCCTGATATTTTAGCTTTCAATCCATTTCTTTCTCAAGATACAGATAAAAAACTAGCGTTTTAATAGTTAACTATCAATATTAGCACAGCAGTGAATAGGGCCTTGCACTATGCAATTATCGCGTCTAGCATCAAAACCGCAGGTTTATTTCCCACGGTACTTGATGATATGGTGTAAAGGTGTCAGGCTATCATACAAGTAGAGAACACGATAGAAAAAATCGGAACCAGCACCTTTAATTACGGCTTCACTATAAAATGGTAAACAACTCGAAAGGTCCATTCCAGCTCAGGTGGGGGGGTGAAGTGGGGGAAAGCTGGACCCCATGCATCCTCTCCTTTAGACCACTTATTGGCCACCACTAAGAATTGTAGAACAGCCACAAACACCGCTTGGGTTTACACTTACAGCTTATTGCAATTGGAAGAAAAGCACGATATTGAAGAACATTGAAACAACATATCTGTATTTACTCAATTAATACTTGCAAGTGAGTTAATTGATAGGTCGATTGATCGGCTGGGTTTCTAGATTGATTGATTGATTGATGATTGATTGATTGATTGATGATTGATTGATTGATTGACGGAATGCTTCATTGGTTGGTTACGTTGCTTGGATGAATTGCCTGATGGGATTGGTCGTTTACTTGGTTTTGGTTGAAGCTGAGAAAATGTTACTAGCCTATTAACGATAAATACCGTATATAAAGTAATTTGAAAAAAATTGCTATAACCCCTTGCTTAGAGCTACATAAAATCAAAGAATGCAACTTACGATTTATGGCTAGGGTTATCACAATAAAGTTTCAGAAAATTCAGTTCACAAAACTCTCATACAAAACGCCATAGAGCATTTTTTCCTCCAAAAGGGGGCGTGGCTTAACTTAGATATTGTCTGCGAAAATATAGAATCACCGACGAAAAAAAAAATGAATGCATTACTCACAGAATTGTTCGCCAGTGGTTTGGATATTCATAGCAATTGCACAGTTCATTAATTGAAATATGCGTAGGCGGCAAGGATTTGCAGCTGTGAATTCCGAACAGTTGTTGAGTTATCGTGTGGAAATTAAAGTCTTTGGCTGCAAAACGGATGGATGGAATGTAACTCGTAATTTAATTTTTATTACAAAATTTTGGTTTTTAAAAGAATTCCCTTGATTTCCTATTTTTACTTTTCAGTTGAATATTTTCTTTAAACAATCAACCCTTAAGGGAGCTGTAGATGCTGCATGCTGAATAGATTGTATAATAAAAGAAACACCTTCCCAGGGCCGCGTGTCATTTTGGAAGACATCTAAAAACACTGACCTTAAGACTAGGTTTGTTGGCCTTATAATAAATAACTTACAACTTCGAATAGCTATTTCACACAGTGATTAGTATGTGGAAAATCATTATGTATACACATGCATAAAACACGCTTTTTGCAAAAAAAATATTCAAAAAAGTGATAAAAACAATGTTCTAAAATATTATGTCGGCATATTTTTTCGACTTGTTATGCTTTTCTATGATGAATAACAAGACAATTTTACAACAAAACATGTACATTAAACTGTCACGACATTTTGCTCGTAATTGTTAATGAGTAATTGGCGTAGGAGCAACATACGCTTTTAACTAATAACAAACATTCTCTCACGACAAACATATTTGTGTATATACATCTGAACAAGTTTACAGCGAGTATATTTAATTTGTTCTCGAAGAAAAACCTATGCAACCATTACTCTGCACTTAAAGTACATTCAACCGCCAATCTAAGCAATTTCCTCAATGTCCTTAGTCGGAACCAACGGAACCATAAATTGGTGGGCCATGTTGGCCACTTCTACGTAGTCAGATTCTGACAATCAGTACGGCGAGGAACGTAATTGGCTGCGTAGAGTGGGAGGGTAGGCTGCTGAAGCTGTAGGGATGGTGTACCGATCATCATCATCATCATCATCATCATCATCATCGTCATCATCATCGTCATCGTCATCGTCGTCGTCGTCGTCGTCATCATCATCAATCCTCCTCCGAGAACTTTGGTTTTCTGCATCTTTGGTTTTCTGCATCTAAAATCGGATTGTATAGATAAATCTGTCCTGGATTTATATTTAATTAAAGGCACTATCAGTGATTTGCTAAATTGGAAAATCGAAAAATCATCAAAAATCAGATTTTTGAATGATTGTAATAAGTATGGGTATTCTAACATACCCTACAAGTGGTAAGACCAAAGCAACCTATTAAGGGCAAAATCGTTTATTTAAGGCATTACTCTCCGTGCGGACACTTATTACCAACTGTATTGATGGAGATTCATCTTTGGACGCTACTATTTTCTTCCCCTTCCTGTCAATTTTGTGTTGAAAAAAAAATAACTAAGGAGATTTCTACACACTTTCCTTCAATCTGAAGCTATTCCTGCAAGTTTATATATTTTTACTCTTTGGGTAAATCACTGATAGTGTTCTTTAATGATTTTTGTCATGACTTGTTCGATCAAAGTATGAATTAAAAAACGTCCAATATGCCCAAATAATTCGGTCTTCTACCTCAAGACATGATAACTCACGTACCTTAACTTTCTACCTCAATACCATTGAGTTGTTCTCAGTATAGATCTAATTGAACTCTCTTACTTAATGTTTATCCAATCAAGGCTTATGTCCTGCTTTGTATCATCCAATTACGTCAGACGACAAATTGCTCCCTAAATTCTAATCCTCGCTATACTTATTCCAACCACTATAACTATCCAATATTGACATTACAAATTTCATTATAAGGATGAATGTTCAGGTCAATTCCACCGCAATCAGTTGATGGAAGTTTTGACATTTTCCCAATTTATTATATCATGTATATCCTTTCGAATGTTTTGCGGATAGAGTTAAACGGTCTGTAAGACCCTCTTACAAATATCATTACAATAGCAGTTCTGAGTGGAAGTAATACCACCTAGGCTTTAATGCATCAAGATACCCTCTAGGCCTGATCAGGTGCTGGCGTTTCAATTTACACGGTGGATTTCTTTTTCTGTGTTTTTGTACCTGTTGTCATGTCTTTTTTAAATGTGTTCGTCCTGAATTTAGCAGGATATTCATATCAGCTCGCCACACTAACTTATTGGCTGAGTTGGTGACCCCCGACTGTTAACTAGGTAGAACAACAGGAACTTAATGTATTTAAAAATGGCTACAGTTTTGAAGGTGAAGAGTAGTTGGCATCTCACAGATATAGACACAAACAACAACACATTGGTCAGTTCCACACCAGGACAAGACGCCAAAGGATATGGCATTTGTAAGTTAATATTTAACATACGTAATACACCCGTTGCAGGCAGGAATCCAGTCAGGGACATTCGTGATCCCACCTCGGCCCAAGTTCCTAAAGATATTAGATTTTTATATCATCTCAACGACTGACCAAGTATATTATTGTGCCTAACTATCCGCACCATTCAGATTTATTCGTAATTTGTATTTTCTGTCCGTAAACGGACAGTAATTGCACACATTGCCACATAAATTTCTCATAACATCAAAATGCAATATCAGATCACTGAACTTTTGGAAGGATACCTAGTGAGTCATAAACAAAAATTATCTGTGCTAGGATCACAAAAGCACCTTTAAAATTCAAATCTGCCCTTGATTTAAAGGTCTGCATTGATGGCTAAGTATACGCAGAATGATCCTACATTTAATATAGCAATAAGTATTTTATTCAAGAAAAAAGCAATTAGATCAAACTGAAGCACAATACAAACATACAAAAAAGAGTCCGCTGGAGCTATATTGTGTCCATGGACCTTCCCCTGACCACTCAATATTGGCCTCCCTTTCAAAATGTTCTACATCATACGGAATGTAAAAAAATTATAGTTTGTTATACATCCGACCTCAAATGAGATCGCTATGGACAAAAATAGTAAAAGTTCAATGCACGTTTAGTCAAGGTCATATTGTTAATATTATCCGATTTTAAATGCAAGTGTCTAATTATATGTTTTTCTGTATGACAAAGTCAATTTTACAATTAATAATAGTACAATAGTCTTGACCTTGAAATGCAAAATGGCAGCTATTTCAAACTATATATTTTAGATTCTTATGATAAGGCGAGTAATTGGACATGCATTTTTATTTCCAATGCGGCAGTTTTCAAATTTGATCTTTTTTTTCAAATTTGATCTCCGTATTTACCTTTGTTGCCCCTGCCCCATAATGCCGGAACATTGAAGCGGAAAGACTAAGTACAGGGCCGTACGCAGGTTTGATTTGGGGGGGGGGGGGTCCACAAAATGGTCTTTTTTTGGACTTTGTGAACATCACCAAAAAAGGACTTTCTTGTCAAAATTTCTCTAAATTGGATGTTTTCCCCATTTGTGGATTTTTGGGGGTGCGACCGCCAGACAGGTCCTCTACTAGTCGGTTCTCTCCGGTTGGGTATATGAAACACGGTTTACCCGCCATATTCAGCCGGCCATCTGACGGTTAAGTTTGAAGCCACCCCTGTATAATTGAAAAAAATCACTTCGTTTTTACCTTTAGAGTAGGGTTAAGCCTTTAAAGGCTGATTCAGAGATTTCGAAATATAATTTTTGTGTGTAGTTGTAGTAATTAAAAATAGTCACCTAGAACTAAAGATAGTTACCTAAAATGCTTAGTTCCAAAGTTTGAGATGAATCGGATTTTTCGTTTTCATGCAGTCAACATTTATGCACAGTATAACAGTGCCATAGGATACCGTGTATAACAACATTTCCGGATCCGGAATTTTATAACAAAGTTGTGATTTTCTATATGAAAGACTTCGATTTGAGCTTAGTTATTTCACACAGTGATTAGTATGTGGACAAATATTAAGTATATACAAAATACACGATTTGTTTGAAAAATGAGTGCGCCCTCATCGGAAATCTCTGAGTCGGCCTTTAAAGGTGATCCTCATTGCTCGGACGGCATATATTAAGCTATATACCAATGGAAAGCTTATTTTATAGCGATTTTATATGTAACTGTATCATATTTATGCTACTCACGATTTGGTTACAAGAGCCAAAATGAAAATCGTCTTTCTAGCAACATCACTTCAGCGAAAGTCAATATTATTGACTTGGGCGCTGTGAGGTGGTGACGTCACCGATTGTGCAATCGTCGATGCAAGTAAACAAAATCCCATTCATTTGTATCGCTCGCTTCTGCGCTTTCGAAGACTTACCATTATTTTCTCTAAATTTTGCTCAACTAAATCAGAATTATGAGCAATACAGATACAGATAATTGTCTGTTGAAGAATCTGGTAGATTTGATGGCTATATATATATATCCCACTCAGTCACCAGAGAAGCGGGCAGAGAAGGCGGTTCAGTCGGCATTTTAAACATATCGAATTCCTTGCTTCGTAGTATTGCTGCAATTTGTTATGGTGAACAAATTGTCGCTAGTTCAAGAAATTACCGCCATGTTACGCTCGATGAGCCAAGACTTTACCGGAAAGCCAATAGCAAAGCCAACAGTAATTCATTAATAAAAAGGTTCAATTAACCATTGAGTGACTGTTTCCCGGTCTGAGAAAAGCAGATTAAGATATCCACCGTTACTCCCCTGATAGCGCCTATACCTCATGCAATTCCATCAGTTAGCATAAGAGGGTGTAACGTAAATCAATGGAAGAGTCTCTTTAAGCATGCGATAGTTTTTGACCACCACACATGCTCCAGGGGCAGGTCTCCCTCACTAACCTTAAAGGCCAGCTATTTATTTTTCTTATTTTTTTTTTTTTGACCTGGAATTTTTCCCTCAAACCCTCTGCCTCTAACCTGAAATAATAATGACAATTTTATATATTTTGAAAGAAGCAGTAGCGAGATTCGCTACTGCTATTGTGGTCAGCGCTAATAGCTCCGCTCTGGAACGGTTGCCACAACTATGCTCCAGGAGCATGAGTGGTGGTCAAAATCTCACACTTGCGTGTAAACACAGCTTTGCTCTGAGCTCTGCTCGCTACTCACGATTCATCGTAAGCGATGGGAATTCAAGCGATATTTTCACATTTCTTGCACACTTATGAAGCCGGGAATTATAATTACCAATCTACAGAGATTACGGAACCTATTCAACCAACATTTATCGCTATATTGGCGAAATTCAACACAGGAGAAGAGGAGCTATTTGGGTACATTGGAAGATGCATTGCCCAACAAGACTTGTGCAATCGCCTACGTCACACAAATTTGCCAAGGTCAGAGAAGGAAAGCTTAAGCGTATTTTTGGGCGTAAGATCGCAACGACATATAGGGTTAGTTTTTGGTTTATAGCGGCTATATTACACGATTATTATTTTTTTTGGAAAAGATATTTTTGGCATCCTGAAGTCATAAGCTTTCCATTGGTATAAAATATGCCGTCCGAGCAATGAGGATCACCTTTAAAGGTCCCAGTAACTGCAAATAGAATAGATGTGGTTGTGTCAAGTCTACAAGGAGGGACCAGAAAGCATTAAATATTTGGGTTGGTGATGACATCATTTGTGGTGCCATTGATTTTTCAGAGACTAATAGAAAATTCCAGGTGACTGGTGTGAATCTATTCATGACACTGACTGAAAATCAATAGTTTCACTAATGATGTCACTGGTAGTGTATTCTTTTTTCTGGCCCTGTTTATTGGAATGGAATGTCCCATAAAGATTTGGAGTAGGTTTATCATCTCATTTCCTGGGACCGTTCGAGCCACTTCGAGCCAGCATGCGATTCTATAAACATAACGCTGATTAATAAATAAGATCAGGTTATGTTGTTTTTGTTTTGTTTTTTTTTTCATTTTATCTTTATCTCAACATCTACCTCTATTCCTATCTTTCACGTAACATTTTTTTTTCTTGCGGCGGAGGCAAATTTAGCTTTCTTTGGGAAGGGACAACATTCTCTAAAGGCTACTTTGCCCCTTCAAACGTATTCTGATTTAAACAGAGCAAATTTCTCTTTTTTTTTTTTTTTTTTTTTCTATTCATGACACTGACTGAAAATCAATAGTTTCACTAATGATGTCACTGGTAGTGTATTCTTTTTTCTGGCCCTGTTTATTGGAATGGAATGTCCCATAAAGATTTGGAGTAGGTTTATCATCTTATTTCCTGGGACCTTTAAGCTTCAAATCATTCACGGTTGAATTGTTGCTAACGTTCGTCAAGTATGCATGCCGGGGTTCAGGGTTTGCTTCAGATTGGCTAGCCTTTTATCAAGGCTTTGATTATTTATTCAATTTGTGTGAGTCCGCCCCTCCCTGGACTGCTCAAAGGCCTATCGTATCAAAGCCTTTTCGCAAATATTTCCTTTTCTTTGTTACTCATTGTTTTTCGGGATATTTCTTCCGAAACTATAGCGATCGTTGATTTTCAATGATGATGGTCATCGTTCGTTAAATATTCCCAGAATACGAGTTTATGGAACTGATCATAACCATGCAATTACTGGTTTTGGTAACGGATTCAAAACAAAGCGATACAGCCCGACAGCGAGGATTCCTGATACCGCTAGCTGGGAATGTAACATGGCGAACACTCTTGCCTGCTGTGAAAAACGGTCCGGTGAAAATCATGGTGGAATTCACATGTGTCGGATCCCGGTTAGGATTATCGCCAAGAGCTGTCACGTACGGTACTGTGCTGAGTATGACACCTAAATGACTCATGAGCTATTTGAACTACCGGGGGAAGGTACGGCTATGTGTACTGATGTAATACGTCTTACTATAAATGTGAATTTCATTCATTGCAGTGACCGTGTTGTATAGTACCGTAAGTTTTCATTGCACCTCGTACAGCCATGTTCGGCGTCCCGAAAACAGCCTTATTGTGCAGTATGTTTTTTGGGAGGTGCCTTGTCATTTTGGTCATGGTAATTCCCGAGGTAAGTTCTTGTCTAGACTAAGGAGTTGCGTGTTCCCCTAAATTCTCGGTCGCCGTAATTTGCGAACTAGACTCTTCTGAGGCTTGAATTTTGGGATGTCGCCACATGTCACAGTTGGCGTGGCATGATGATCGCGGTTCAGGATTCAAATCATTTTTATTTAATGTTCAAAATCACGTGTCTGGTCCTGTGAGTGCAATTTTGACTGGTCACTGCAGTACGAATATTTGATAAATGACTGACGTATTGCCCTAAGTCCTAGTCTCATATTCAGTGTGTTTGTGCAGGGAAGGGTGGAATAAACTTTTTAACTGGGGGCTTTTATTTCTGCAGAGCGGGGCTACAACTAGCCCATCTGCCATCTCCCATACCGTACGGACTCACTCACTCTCGCAGCTGTCAAGAACTTCCCCTCGAGTCACTATTTTTGCTTTGATGGTATGGCTAATTAAGCCGTGCAGAAATCGATATGGTAATTTTGGACGGGCAACGTCATCGATATTGGCAACTATCTGAAAACGTTGTCATCGATGAAATTTGGGCGGTGCTTACGATGACTACATACTTTGATTGACAACATTATGCTTGCACAGAAATACCAATTTGCGCAAAGACGCCTCGCTTCGCTCTGGCCTCACAACTTCGGCGATCGACACGCGCCTTCTGCGCGGTCGCGGTTGGTGGATAAACCTGCGAGGCGTCTTTGACAAAGACGCTTCTCTCGGCCTCAACTCAACCCTTCGGCGATCGACAATCGCCTTCGGCGCGCACGCTGTGTGGATAAAAGGCGAGGCTCTTGACAAAGACTACAGATTGGCCTAAATTTCGAACTTTCACTTTTATAACAACGAAGATATATTGGCATGTACATCGCCTTACTCGAGTAATGCTCATGCACCACCGCCATTTTGATGACATCAGTCGTAAGCAACGGTTTAGACTTACTACCATATATGCCGATGAAACGCTCGTGTATCCGTGCATCAACAGGTACCTAATCAGCAATCTGTTGACGCCTCAATCCGACACTGGAGGCTTCTATTTCATGAACCTGACTATGGAAGTCCCAAAATCCAAGCTGAATGGATGACAGACAGATATCATTATTACTGCTCAAATTCCAAGTGTCTATTCCACACGTTCGAGTGCTGATGTGAAATCTCATTTCAATTTCGATTCTTCAACAATTTGCAAAAATACAGAGCATCAATTTAAAAACAACACTAAAATCGCGTTAATTAACTACCATGGAAATAACTTCGCTATTCGTCGAACCCTTTGTACATGGATATTCATAGCTGGGAACTTTAAATTGCAGTAACTGTACCAACCTTAGAAATAAGAGTGTTGAGTGTTAATGGTTGCTCTGATGTTTTGCAGTGTACAAGTGGTCCAGATGTTTACACTTTTTCGTCTGAAAAAATATCTCAAAAATTATTTGAGGATATTTCTTAACTAAAATATCTTGTTGAACGGGTGAAAAGCGGCGTTGAACGAAGCTGAAGTGACAAAATAGAGAAAAAAGGTATATGGTACTCTGAAGGCGATCACCGATTATATCAAAGATTGACGGGGGAATCCCCCGTGAATTTGGAAAACTACGTTGGTGCATTTCATTAAGATCCAGCCTTCACAACTACCATCTCCCTGATAACGCTTTGTGTAATAATAACTCCCTCAGTTGTAAATTGCCTCTTTTAAGCTACACTGACTACAAGCTTTCAAACGTTGATGAGTAAGTGACTGACAAGAAAAACATGAAAGCTTCCTTTCCATTTAAAGGCTGACTCAAGATTTTCTGAGGAGGGCGGCCTTAATTTTCAAAACAATCGTGTTTTTTTCATGTACCTAATGCTTGTCCAATATACAAATCACTGTCCGCCCCTCCCTTCGGCGCGCACGCGGTTGGGGTGGAGATAAAAATGCGATGCGTCTTTGACAAGCCGCTTCGCTCGCCTCCCGCCTTCGGCATCGACACGCGCACTCGGCCGCGCACAGCGTTGTGGATAAAAATGCGAGGCGTCTTTGAAAAAGACTACAGATTGGCCTAAATTTCGAACTTTCAATTTTATAACACTAAGATATATTGGCATGTAATCGCCTTAACTCGAGGTAATGCTCATGCACCACTGCAATTTTGATGACATCAGTCGTAATAACGGTTTAGACTTACTACCATATATGCCGATGAAACGCTCGTGTATCCGTGCATCACAGGTCCTAATCAGCAATCTGTTGACGCCTCAATCCGACAAGTGGAGGCTTCTATTCATGAAACCTGACTATGGAAGTCCCAAAATCCAAGCTGAATGATGACAAGACAGATACATTATTACTGGCTCAAATTCCAAGTGTCTATTCCACACGTTCGAGTGCTGATGTGAAATCTTCATTTCAATTTCGATTCTTCAACATTGCAAAAATACAGAGCATCAATTTAAAAACAAACACTAAAATCGCGTTAATAAACTAACCATGGAAATACTTCGCTATTCGTCGAACCCTTGTACATGGATAGTCATAGCTGGAAATTTAAATTGCAGTAACTGTACCAACCTTAGAAATAAGAGTGTTGAGTGTTAATGGTTGCTCTGATGTTTTGCAGTGTACAGAGTGGTCCAAGATGTTTACACTTTTTCGTCTGAAAATATCTCAAAAATTATTTGAGGATATTTATTAACTAAAATATCTTGTTGGAAACGGGTGAAAGCGGCGTTGAAAACGAAGCTGAAGTGACAAAATGAGAGAAAAAAGGTATATGGTACTCTGAAGGCGATCACGAATTATATCAAAGATTGACGGGGGAATCCGTGAATTTGAAAACTACGTTGGTCATTCATTCAGAGCAGCCTTCACACTACCAGTCCTGATAACTCTTGTGTAATAATAACTTCCCTCAGTTGTAAATTGCCTCATTAAAAACATGAAAGCTCCTTTCCATTTAACGGCTGACTCAGAGATTTCCTGAGGAGGGCGGCCTTAATTTCAAACAAATCGTGTTTTTTTCATGTACCTAATGCTTGTCCATATACAAATCACTGTGTGAAATAGCTAAGCTCAAATCGAAGTCCTTCATATAGAAAATCACATCTTTGTTATAAATTTCCGGATCCGGAATTTTTGTTTTACACAGTATCCTATGGCACTGTAACTATACATAAATGTTTACTGCATGAAAACGAAAAATCTGATTCACCTCAAACTTTGGAATTGAGCATTTTAGGTGACTATCTTTAGTTTCAAGTTTGGCTATTTCCAATTATTACTCAGAAAAATTATATTTAATCCTGAGTCGGCCTTTAAAGGAGATCATACTAGCGACGGGCCGCTTTGCTTATTGTTTTTAAATGTTTGCTTTGGATGTTGCTAGTGGAATACATAACCCTTATCAAACACTAAAGCAGGTGTGTGATGGGAAATGTAGAATTTTAGCGATTATATATAGTGTTGGCACCATCCACGTATCAAATCATTGCGATTTTTCCTCGGCATGTCGAGTTTCACGCCGCGTGTATCGAGTTTTCCTCGCCATAATGTCGAGTGTGCAGCGTTTATGTCCGAGTTTACAACGCTATATTCCCAGTTTGCCCTCTATACATCGAGTCGTGTGCTCTCTTTGGTGAGTTTGACATAAATCATGTCCATTTTTAAAAACGCTCCAGGTATCAAATAATGGCGAGTTTTCCCGAACAAGCTTCGAGTTTCACGCCTGTGTATCGAGTTTTCCTCGCGGCCATATGTCGAGTGTGCAGCTTTATATGTCGAGTTTACACCGCTATATGTCCAGTTGCCCTCTATATATCGAGTTTGCTCTCTATATGGTTGGTTTGACATTAAATCATGTTCAGTTCAAAAATCTCGACTGATTTTTTCTCAACATGAGGAAAACTCGACATGATTTTTTGGTGTATGATGTAAAAAAAAAGTAGAGTTTGCTTCATGTTGAGAAAAAATGCAGTCGATTTGCTATGTGAGAAAAAAATCATTGTCGAGTTTGCTCATGTTGAGGAAAAAAAATCATGTCCGTTGCACATGTTGAAAAAAATCATGTCCAGTTTTTTAAAAACTCGGCGTGATTTATCGGACATGAATTATCTTGGACATGATTTATGAAACTCGGCACATAGAGTTCAAAACTGGATGGCCCAGCGCTGTAAACTCGACATATAGGGGGTAAACTCGATATACAGCGCAGAATAGCCATGATTTGATACGTGGAGCGTTGCCATAATGTGTGTCTCACAAAATGTCCTGTACATTCTAAGTTTTAAAAAGAGGGAAGAAATGGAAGAGCCAAAAATGCTAGCAGCATGTAATGCTCGGTCGAGCCATTCTATTAGAGTCCCTCAATGCCACATGCTATTTTACAATCACTTGAAATCCCCGAGTAAATCAATTGAGACCTTAATACGTATCTGGATAGGCAGCTCCACGTATCAAATCATGGCGAGTTGCCCGCGCATGTCGAGTTTCACTCGCGTGTATGCGAGTTTCCTCGCCTATGTCGAGTGTGAAGGCGTTATATGTCGAGTTTACAGCGTATATGTCCCAGTGTCCCCTCTATACATCGAGTTTTGCCTCTCTATATGGTGAGTTTACATCATCATGGTCCAGTTCAAAAACTCGACATGATGTTTTTTCAACATGAGGAAAACTCGACATGATTTTTTTGAGTGATGTGTGTAAAAAAATCATTGTCGAGTTTGCTCATGTTGAGAAAAAAAAAATCATGGTCGGTTTGCGCATGTTGAGAAAAAAATCATGGTCGAGTTTCTTTCATGTTGAGCAAAAAATCATGTCGAGTTGCGAGTGAGAAAAAAAATATGTCCAGTTTGCACATGTGAAAAAAATCATGTCCATTTTTTTAAAAACTCGGCATGAGTTATGCTGGACATGATTTATGAACTCGGCAATAGAGTTCAAACTGGATAGGCAGCGCTCTAAACTCGACAAATAGCGGGGTACACTCGATATACAGCGCATGAAAAATCGCCCTGATTTGTGAACGTGGAGTACGTGCCATAATCTTGGAATGACACTAGTTTGCTATCTGGCCAGCTGGATTGTGATGTGGAAAAACAGGTGGGACTTCAATTGTTCGACTCTTATTGGGACTCTTTATTGGTATTGAGGTTAATTAATATGTGAAGTAGTTATATCTTAATTGGATATAATCACTGCAGATGTGCATCGATCAAAGGCATACAAAACTATTAGACATGTTAGATTTTTGCAATTCATCATGGGAAAAACTATAGACATGACGTAGCAGTGGCCGCGAGATGGCCAAAACGTCACTATGGCCGGGAGATTATTGGTAAACATGGAGGCGCCCATCAGTTCCCGATTTCTCCCTTTGTCTTCAATTAGCTAAAAATTTATTGTAATATCATCAATGTTGAGAACCGTTTCAACATAATTTATCATATAGGTAAACTAAAATTGCGTGTTAGTCCCTTTAACATTCACACAGGAAGAAAGTGTATTTCGATTATTTAAGTTGATACCACTGTTGGTGATACCTTATAATGGACTCTAGCAAGGCAAATGAAAAAGAGCACTTGTGATCTACAGACTGTCCCAAAAAAACTATACAATCAAACTAAAAATTATAAAAAAATATATAGCTGTGCAGTTCTGCGAGATATTTTGACTCTATTTGTTAGACAAGATCCTTAAGCTAAATCCTCGTTTTTATTCCAGCCAATTGATGAAACCTAAATGGAGATATTGTCAATTGACCACAAAGGATAAAATACTATTTGGGCCAGTTTCACTTGAAAGTTCAAGAAAACTAAAGGTATAAGGCCTGTAGCGTCATTGTGTGATAAGACCATTTTCAAACAAAGAATACTGTGCAGATCAGAGTGAATGTATTATAATGATGAACTAATCGATATATTATTTTTCAACAGAGAAAACACCAGAAATTATGCTTCGGGGAAATGGGGTGAGGGGGCTCACTCTCAGGGGGGACAATAATTCATTAAAAAAAAAAAAAATTTTTGGTAAATGTACTGCTGGAAATAATGGAGCAGCCCACAGGTCCTCTGTTGGGACAAATGTGTGGACCATGCTCTAATGTGGAGGACAGTTTACCTTCCCTTATTCTCAACTGCTCCAGATACCCATGGAGGAACATAATGAAGAAAGCACCCCTGTGTGAACAATGAACATAAAGGACAGGATTGTTGGTGTCCAAAGTTTCAGTTTTATTTCAACAAGGGTGTTTAATGGTTCTAATTCTTCTGAACCCCGGAGTAAGGCTGAGCAACACGACTTTTGGAATTGAATTTCCCAATGCTACATGTAATTTATTGGCAATTGCGATATTATAAAGCTATAAACATTATGTTATATCACAAGAAGGAGAATTAACACCTATTTTTTATTTGAATTTTCAATAAAGAATGTCTTGAAGTTGATTTTCAATGCCAATTGTATTTATATCAGGATAGCCAAACTGGTCCAACAGGTTTTCCAAGTGTATCAGATAATTGGCCATAAATCCTGAACCAGACCCTAAATTACACCAACTAAAATCTCATAAAAAGCTGAAACTTCCTAAAAAAGACTCAGTTAAAGTCCAGTTGAGATGAACTTAAATTTTTGGCCAAAAAAATTACTCTTTGATTGTAAGTTGTTTTGGGACAGGTCTGTGTAGTCGTACTCCAAAAAAATGCGATCTGTATCACCTAACCGTTGGCCTATTATTATATGTATGCTTAATCGTATGTGCAGAATTGTGAACACATTTATAAAACGTTTTTAGGACGTTTTTTTGTGTGAACAATTGCAAAATCAACATTCTTGCCCAATTTTATTTAAGAGTGCAGCAAAATAATAACAATAAAATGACAATTAATGCTAATAATTGATTAAAACGACTAATGATTACCGAAACTCAAACCCAGAAATTCGCTGACGCTGGGCATATTATTGCAGCATAGTCGTTTTACATAAACAAGGCGTTTCTTGGGGAAGGGGGAAACTCCTCAAAACTAAAATTCTGAGCACTGGGTAATGTTTACATCCAGGATGACCTGAACCTTTTCTAGGGCGTCTCGTGTAAAAACTCAACAGTCAGACACATAGACAAACTATACCTCATTTAATCGTATAAAAAGACAATTAGGGAGAGCGTGGCCCAATGAGTTAGGAGATTCGCCTGGGGCAGGTGGAGGTCCCCGGTTCAATTGTATAAGCAATTGATTGAAAACTGAGTTCGCTCTCCCGTAGTGCATTTCCCCCGATTGGGCAAATGAACCATGAGAAATCCCATCCTTCGGAAGGGGACGTTAAGCCGTCAGTCCTAGTATAGAGAGTCATACCTGTTAATGTATATCACCGTCAGTTTCCAAAAGAGTAGGGTGGTAACCCTTGATTGTCCTAGCCATCCGGGTCAGTTTCAAGGGATACCCAATCACTGCTGGGTATACCTTGAGGGATTGCGTCTCTAAATTTTAATAAATAAATAATAACAAATACATTAGTGTACATTTTTTAAAAGACAATTTGACTGATTTCAAATTTACCCCCTGTACTCATCTCCCCCCTATTTTACAATGGTTCTACAGGGATTTTTAGGAGTTTCAGTTATGGTGTTCTGGCGGGCCTTATAAACCCAGGGCGAACCCACACATTTGTAACACATCTCAAGTACGAAAGGTTTGAGTGATTAAATATGTGGACAGCCTGACAGGGAACCCCTGAAACTGATTCTGAAGTGCCGCAAGTTGTGCCTTAAGGAGAGGGGCCAAAACAAAGTTGTACAGGGGTCCAATTTGTAAATTGATCCCAATCATGTTGAAAAGCACACTATGATATGTGTTCGAACCAGAAGGATTCAGAAAAGGTATAGTTTGGAATATGTACAGCCTAAAGTTTTCAGAGTTAAGGCTAAAACACAGCAAAATCAATAAAAAGGGTCAATTCCAGTTGTACAGAGGGCGTCAAATTTTAAAATTGATTCGATTTGGATAAAAAATGGTGCAAATTCGGGTGGAGATCCATAGGATAAAATAAGGAATAGTGTTGAGTGTCTCAAATGCTTGTTCAGAAAAGTAGGGGGGTAACAAGTCAAGCCTCATTGAATGCAATGGACGGTGACCTTCTGTGCCCCCTATCATCGGAAAATAAGCATTTTTAAGGACATTCAAAACACTATTCCTTATTTAATCTATGAACCACCAATAATTTGACACCATTTTCTTATCCAAAAATGGGAGCAACTTTAAAATTTGACCCCTGTACCAAACTGAAAATTGACCATTATATTGATTTTTGCTGTTTTTAGCATAATAAACTCTGAAACTTTAGGCTTGTACATATTACAAACTTATTACCTTTCTGAATCCTTATGGTTAAGACACATAACATGGTGTGCTTTTCAACTGATTGGAGCATTTACAAATTTGACCCCTTACAAACTTGTTTGGCCCCCTCTCTTAAGGCACCCAATTGCGCACGTAAGAATCACCGTTCGGGGATTCCGGCAGTCTGTCAAACTATTTCATCACTCAAACATTTGTACTAGATTGTTTTACAAATGGGTGCTAGCTCCAGGGCTACTTATAGACATGTGTTGTCATGGAATAACTACTGTTGCAATTAGTTCCAAGTGAAAATTTTCACTTTTCTTAGGTATTAGTCCGGCACCATTATGATACCCATGTTTACTTATTTAAAAGACAACAACTGTCTTAAATTTTTTTTAAATTTAATCCATTTTATGGAACATTCATTTCTTAAAAGTTGCATTTAGACAGTCTAACACATAGTGCTTGCTAATGCATTTTCAGACTATTATTTTACTGCACTAATAGCTGGTGCAGCAAGGGCGACAAGTTATATTAAAGCGCGTCCGAGGGTCCCTAGGTGAAAAGAAGACGGGTCTCTCCTCTCCAAAGTACTTAAACGGGAATATTTTCAGAAAAAGAATTGTATGGATGAAAGAGTAAATTCACGGACGGTCAATGAAGTGAGTCGTCGAGACTACGATGCTTTAGATTTTGTCTACTTACCGGGCGTGGAGTATAGAGTATTTTTTTGTTTGGGAGCGCATAAGATAGCTGAGAGTTATCAGAGAGCGTTGGAGACGGGCCTTGAGAAAATAAGAGGACGGATTCAAACTTGTCTTCATTGACATTTGAGTCTTGTTTTGTATCATTGGTTTTATTACTGATTTATATGAGAAAATATGATTATCACCGACGGAAATTACAAATTTTCAATACTGAAATTATTGAATTTTGTTTAAGAACGCACTAGCTAAGGCCCCCCCAAAAAAATGTTTGATGTCCTAGTCCGACCGCACCCTAATTTGGAAATCAGGAAAAAGTTTTTTTTTCACTTTTACTGTGCAAAAGAAAGACCGACACTAATTTTGGAAAATTCCTAAAAGTTTTTTTTTGATTAATTTTAACTTGTTTTATTTTAAAAATGTAAAAAAATGAGTTAAACAGTTCTTAGCATGTAGTTGGCTTCATAATGTACAAAGATGCATTTTTGAGTAAGAATCAACTGGATTTTTAGTGTTTGATTACTGATTCAATACAAACAAAACATGTGTCAATACTAGTGCTATTGATATTCAAAAAAAAAAAAAAAAAAGTTTTTACGACCGACCGACCCAACTAGAAAAAAAGTAATCTATGGACAATCAAACAATTTTGTTTTGGCCTATAGTGTTTTTATTGGTTACCACGTAATCCTCCATACTAGCAATTATGAGATCATATTTTTGATAACGTTCACCGACTTTTTTTGTAACCAGACATATAAAAAAATTACATTTTTGTTTCTAGAACAGCATTATGCTGATAGTTAATAGTATATTTGAGTATACATGTGGTAAAGTCCAGGTGGTCCGTTCCCGAACGTGGTCGTACGACAGTCGAAGCCTCTTTCTATAGGAACTTTGCGTAAAGTTCAAACTTACGAATTTACTGCGTTCCGAAACTTAGTTGCACTTAAGATTTCTTCAAAAACTCGAAAAATCTACGTCTGTCGTAACTAGCATGTATGCTTTTTCCACGACTGTTCATGCGGTCCTGGGTCCGTTCCGAAAGGGGTCCGTACGACAGTCGTAAGCCTATTTTCTATCGCAAACTGTTGGCGTAACGTTCCACATTACGAATTTACTGAGTTCCCGAAACTGGAATGCACTTAAGAATTTTCTTCAAACGTACGAAAAATTACGTCGTCGTAACTAGCACGCACGGCTTTTACAAGACTGTCATGGGTCCGAAAACGTCAATTAGTAGCAGGATTATCGTAAAAGTTACGCGAATTTCTACGTCTACGCCGAGTTGAATAGACTCCAATATAACGATACAAGTTGATATCATGGACTTAGGAGGAGCGAGTATTCGTGCTTTTAGGTGGAAAAGGGGATTGGAGAGGCTGGGAGATGATGCAGGAGATTATTCCATCATTTTGAACATGTTGAGACCCGGGTCCTCTTGGTTTGGTTGTGGTTGGATGGTGTGGGGGGTGTATGTGGTGGGGTGTATGTGTGTGTATGTATGTGGTTGGGGGTTTTTTTTCGCTCAATGTCACCCAATGACCGATTTGCAAAACTAATTTTAAATAATTATGTAGGCCTATAATCTCTTGTAGGATTTTCTCACAATTTCAAAACAGATTTCTTTTTTTTAAATGAAAAATATGCATCTTTTGTGTATTTCAACCTCACATTTTTAGGGGCATGTCTCCAGAAGGCCTCCGAGGTTTCAGCACATCACCGTTACTTCCAAAGTTGAGTGATCCCCTTCCCCCAAGTTGATTAGGTATGGATTAATGAGTACAGCATGTCTAAATTGTGAAAACTTATATAAAATGTAGGGTTATTTTCCATTTAAGTGAGGAATAGTACGTGGTGTTTCTGTACTGTAGGCCTAGGATGAACACGCCACACGACATCGTTACTTTGTAAGCTTAAAGGCACTGGCCACACTGTTAAAAATGTTCATTAAAATAACAGCGATTTGACTGGCAGCTGGGACTCACAACAGTTAAAACCACGTTTTTTACAGTCATTTGCACGTTTCGAATCCCTTTTTACAGTTATTTGCACGTTTTGAGTCCCGGCTAACAGTCAAAACGCCGTTATTTTAAGATCATTTTTAACAGTGCAGATAGTAGTGAGAAAAAGTTCTCTTGTATAATTATTACGCCTAGCTTACCAACCTGCATTGACATTGTAAAGAAAAGTAAACATATTATTAGTAAGGTGTTGTTTGCTAAAAAACTTCAAATGCTTAAATTACCGTCTACAAGAATAACTGTTCTTGTGCATGCAGATATTGACACACAACTATAATTTAGTCATGTTATCTAATGAAGACGAAAACTAATAGGCCTATCCTATTGTGTCCTTTTGAATATATACAAATATGTACACGCGAGATGTCACCAAGCGTCTTACGTGTTATGAAGAGTGGGATCATCAATTCGACATGAGTGATGATAAAGCTGTTAGAGTAAGGGTTGGGTAGCAGCTTGTAGCATCAAGGTTTACAGCCAGACAAAGTATAAACCCTATAACCTAAACAATAAAATAATTTTAGGTAGGTTATAATGACCAACTTGACCCTCTAACAAGTAATATTTTTCATTGCTCAAAACAAAATCTTAAATCTGCAAATTTAGATACAAAAATATCAGGTGACGAATAAAACAAAATATATACTTGATCCATATTTCAAGAATCATATATCTTTAATGCCGAGATTTGACCTACATGGCACATCTTGTTATATAGGCCTATGTTATATTTATTGAGAAAAACTTTACAACACCAAGCATGTGCCAAGCATGTTAGTATTTATTGCATCTTGCAGTAATTAAATTTAAAAAGTTATGGTAGCTGCATGTACATGTTAACACGATATTGAGTTTTAAATTATATTTTATAATAAAAGGACCCTCCCGAATTCCGATTTAAAATAACAAAATCTTAAGCCATGCGTAAGATGAACTTTACGTTCATAGTTTCGGGAACGGACCCCTGAAACTTAACTTAGTCGCAGGATTAGCGTAAAGTTACGCAAATTTCTACGTCTACTCAGAGTTGACGTAGACTTGGCATATAACGATACAAGTTGATATCATGGACATTATGGAAGCGCAAGTATTCGTGATTTTATTTGGAAAAGGGGATGTGAGGCTGAGAGATGATTGTAGGAGACTATTCCACCCATCTTGAACATGTTCGAGACCCGAGGTCACTATTGTGTTTGGTTTTGGTGTGAGTGTGTGTGTGTGCACGCGCGCGCGTGTGTGTGTGTATGGGTGGGTGGGTGGTGTATGTGGTGGGGTGTATGTGTGTGTATGTGTATATGTATTTTTGTGGTTTGTTTTATTTTTGTTTTTTTTTTGCTTAGTGTCACCCAATGACCGTTTTTCAAAACTAATTTGAAAGAATTATGCCGGCCTATAATCTCTTGTCGAATTTTCTCACAATTTCAAAAACATAAATTTCCTTTTTTAATAAAAATATGCCTCTTTTGTGTATTTCAACCTCACATTTTTAGGGGTGTGTCTCCAAAAGACCTCCGAGTTTTCAGCACATCACCGTTACATCTCCTTCCCCAAGTTGAAAGTATGTCAGATTAGGAAGTGATTAATGAGTTCAGCTTGTCTAAATTGTGAAAACTTATATAAAATGTAGGATTATTTTCCATTTAAGTGAGGAATAGAAAGTGTTGTTTCTGTACTGTAGGCCTACGATGAACACGTCACACGAAATTATTATGTAAGCTTAAAGGCACTGACCAGATTTAAGGGTATTGAGAGAAAGTTCTCGTGTATAATTATTACACCTAGGGTACCGAAAGAAAAGTAAACATATTATTGTGAGGTGTTGTTTGCTAAAAAGGTTCAAATGCTTAAATTACTGTCCGGCTACAACAATAACTTCTCTTGTGCATGAGTATTTTGACACATATCTAGCCATTTTATCTAATACCTAGGCCTATACCCATTTGTGTCCTTGCTTTTGAAGATATACGCGATATGTCATCAAGCGTCTTACGTGTTATGAAGAGTGGGATCATCAATTCGACTTGGGTAGCAGCTTGTAGCATCAAGGTTTACAGCCAGACAAAGTATAAACCCTATAACATGTTTTGCTAAAAGTAAACAATAAAATAATTTTATATGTAGGTTTTGATGACCAACTTGACCCTCTAACAAGTAATATTTTTCATTGCTCAAAACAAAACCTTAAATTTGCAAATTTAGATACAAAAATATCTGGAACTCGAGAACTTGTATTGACCAACAAACCAAAATTATATACTTGATCCATATTTCAAGATCCATGTCTCTAATGCCGAGATTTGACCTACATGGAACATCTTGTTATATAGGCCTATGTTATATTTATCATGTTTATTGAGAAAAACTACATATACCGTGCATGTGCCAAGCAAGTTAGTATTTATTGAATCTTGCAGTAATTAAATTTAAAATGTACATTTTACATGTAAGTTATGGTAGCTACATGTACATGTGAACACGATATTGAGTTTTATAGTATATTTCTTTTATAATAGAAGGACCCCTCCCGAATTCCCATTTAAAAAAAGAAAATAACAAATTTTAGAGTATGGATTACATCTAAATTGGTCACAGAAATGAAAATAAACAGCTCTCACTCGCAGAGATATAACTAACTGAAAGAGTTATTATAATTAAATATTTCTATACTAAACTAATTAATTAATAACCGTGATGAAAAAGAAGTAAAGCGTAGGGGCTACATGAAGCAAATAAAAATATATTGAAGAGTTTAACACACACACACATACACACCGCGAACAAAAAAATGAACGAATCGGACATGTGACGACAATCAAGCGAACCCTGCCCGAGTGTTTAATACTTGTTAAAGTTCTCTAGATACCACACAATAAACATCATTCAAAGCTGATGATAATAGGCACACTAGTAAAATTCGCAAACGTGTCTAAGACTTTTGCACCCAGACAGAGCCCAATTTTTATCTCAATCAATGAATGGACTGACCTTTAAATCCAGGCTTAGTAATGTTAGCGTAAGATGTCGTAGGTTGACAGTAGAACACGTACGACCATCTGAAGTACACTGTTCCGGAACGCTACTACCATGGTCGTAACCAAAATCTTAAGCATGCGTAAGATGAAATTTAGATCATGTTACGGTCTGTGTTTAAGTACAAAAAGTCAAATTATAAAGTATCAGTGTCGTAAGGTCTTCGTTAGAATTCTACTTATATACAAGATATACTAAAACAGTTCAACGTAAATATGATCAAGTTACATTCTGTCGAGTGTCACTACGACCAGTTTAATACACGAAAGTACAATTATGCAGCCTTAAGGTTGTAGTGCATGATTTATTAAAAGACAAACGATACATTACACTTCAGGGGTCGTTCCCGAAACTATGAACGTACAGTCATCTTACGCATGATTAAAGATTTTGGTTACGACATGGTAGTAGCGTTCTGAACGTGTACTTTAAGATAGTCGTAATTGCATTTTCTACCAAGTAAACCTACGGCCAATCGTACGTAACATATACTAAGCCGAGTTAAAGGTCATTCCATTCATTGATGGGATTTAAATTGGGCATCTGTTCTGGGTGCAACCAAGTCTGAGACACGTTTGCGACTGGTTACCATGCGCCTATTATCGTCAGGTATGAATGATTTATTGCTATGGTATCTATAGAACTTTCAAAAGTATTAAAACACTCGGGAGGGTTCGCTTGATTGCGCGATCAACTTGGTATG
>JAMKCH010017871.1:0-23399 GCA_023653785.1 Ophioderma brevispina
CAATTAGGACTCTCTGATGAAAATGATGATGTAAAACATGCTGACTGTCGAACAAGAACATCGTCTTACTAGGCTCTCATTTTCTGATCATTTTGGATAAATCGGGTGATGCTGCGCGCGACCGTATCGTTTTCAGATTCATCTAAACCCGGAAGTATCATTGTTAAGTGTTATGGATGCCATCAGCCCGCTTTTTTCACCGCTTGCTCTCATCAAGTTATCGTGTCTTTATACTAATGAAAATATGATACAAATAGAGAAACTAATCAGGAAGAAATGTGTAGATGTTTCAGGGTATATTTGTGAATTCAAAGTATTGAAAAATTTTACGGATTTGTTGCAGATAATATGTCCTTGCCGCCTCGGGGTCTTGCTCACAGCCAAGGCAGTGGTTTTCGCGGGATATGTGAGACGGGCCAATTACGATGTACAAACGCGTCCCCACTGTGCATTTGGTACAACGTCCTAGTCCCGAGACTACCTACCTGAGGTGGTCGCGGACACCGATCTCGGATGTAGGTCCGAGTCCACTTAAACGCGTTCCCACTAGGCAAGGAAGTGGCTCGATGTAGCATCGAGTCCACGTCCTGGTACCAAACATCATAGTGGGAACGCGCCCATACAGTCTCAAATTCCTAGACTCAAGTTACCGTCCCCGGTAACCGCCCAAGTTAATGCCTATTCTGATAGTTTTTTATCAAGTTCTTACCAAATGACCCAACAAACAGTATACAATAAGTAAAATGCTGGATATATTCACTGAATATGTGGCGCAAGATATGGCCATTTTTCCCCCAAAATGTGTAAAATCATGCGTTTTTTTTGGGAAAATGGCCAAAGCTTGAGTATAAGTATTTCCTTGATACCTGAAGCAAGGAATATAAAAGAGCACACCCCTTTATAATCTGCAGAAAAAATGAAAATAGGCGGAGGGTCACCAGAAAAAAATAAAAAGTAAAACTATGGAAAACCCTGCTATTTTGTGATTTTTGAATCTGAGAGATGAACAGCCTCAAGAAATGTAAAATGAAGACACATTTCTTTTGGGTTGAAATTGTTTTGATGTGACAACATATGGGGAAATATGATCTTTAGACCTTTTAGTAACTCTTCAGCTACACATGGGACCCACCTTAATATCTTGTTTTTATAGACTTCTATCTTGACATCTCTTAAATTCACAAAGTTACTTGACCATTTAAATCCTGGTATCAATATTTTTCCGTAGGTGGTTTCCATGGGGAAACAAGCTTACACCTAAAGGTCAACCATGTGTCAAACATATGGCAAGGAAATTTCCCAACAGAAAATACTGCAGAAGACGGCGAGGAGGAACAGCACCAGTGACCGCTTATGTTCCAAACAAATTTGGACTATACAACACAGTGGGCAATGTGTGGGAATGGGTTCAGATTGGTGGACGGTAAACCATGACCCTACGCCAAGGATGACCCAACTGGGCGGCGGAGGCAATGACAAGGTTAAGAAAGGAGGGTCTTACATGTGTCATATATCGTACTGTTATCGCTATCGCTGTGAGGCAAGGAGCCAAAATACAGCCGATAGTTCTGCCGCTAATCTGGGCTTCCGTTGTGCAGCAGATGAACTACCTCAAAATGTAGAATGTGTCAAACTGGGACGAAAAAAATAATAGATGGTGGTTGTGATGTGATTGGTATCAAATTGGTGAAGGAACAGTCCACATAGTAAACTACTGTATTGTGGGGGGTTCATAGAGGAAATGTAGAGAAGGTTTTTCCTGTTGTGTTTTTTGAAGAGCCCAGCCATCCAATTTCCCTTTTTTCTGTTATCTGATATTTGGTTTAAATATTATGATGCACTTCTCAAGTGAAGAACATGTAAAAGTAATAACCAAAATTATATATTAACTTAACTCTCCGTTCCTGACGTGGTTAATGCCAGAGCACTCCACTTGATTTGTTTCACTAATGTCCAGTTGCACTCATAGGCATTTTGTACATATGTGCCTAGACATTTTCCTTGGAAAAACTTATATCCACGGCAAGCATTATCACTTGGGTTTCCCTAAGGGTACATATAAAGGAGGCACTTATCAGCAATGGCCACTTTTCCCACTAAATGTCCAGGAGGCAATTGATCAGCACTCCCCCCAAACAATCCATAATTTGCCTATAAGTGCCTTTGGGACTTGTCAAAAAGCACTCAACGCGAAAACCTGTTGACGTTGTTAACTCTAAACCAAAGTATCTAGATGTTTCCATTGAGTCTCAATTCCAGGAGAAAGGTTTTTGTCCCCGCCGAACTTAAGTTCGGGAGGGGACTATAAAATGGGCTCAGTCGTAGTATGTATGTATGTATGTTATGTATGTATGTCCGTGATAAAAATGTTAACCTGGAACATTGCGTCATTTCTTTTTTTCTGGAGGAGCTAGAGTAGCCTAACTTGGGTATATTGTAATTGGGGAAACCCCCCTACTAACCATGTATTCATACCCCCGGGTCCTCCCCTCGGTCTGTCAGGGGGTGGCGGAAAAGTCAAGGGAAAAAAGGCCACATTACCAGAAATGTCAACATGTGACCATATTGTTGCCTATATCTGGAGTTTCCATGAGGGCTACGCTGATGTAACTTGAGTGGAAGGGAGCGGGTGGAGAGTTCTCGACCTTATTAGATTTTGGGTGTAAATATGCTAATTACATATCTAATTTGCATAATTTATGAATTTTCCCGCACAGGCTTGTGTACAAGTTTTCTGGAGTTCGTAAGGCGTATAATGATGTAACTTGGTGGAACGAAGTGGGCTGAGAGTTCGACCTGATTAGATTTGGGCAATTTCGGGCAAATTAAATATGCAAAGGAGCTAATTGATATGCAAATAACAAGTCAATGATGGGGAGGGGGAAATTATACCACAACAAAGGTAATTAACGATGTAGTACCCATGTTTTCATTGAAAGGTATTCTTTTTAGTTTTGGGTGTTACACGTGGTCAGTCTTTGGGTTGCCAGCCTGTTTACATTTTTGGAAAATGTGAAATATGGTGTTTGCCCCCTTTCAGACCTCGTTGGCCCCCAATTTAAAATGTGGTCACATGATTGTTTCAAAAATAGTGTTGCCCCAAATTGAATAAATTATCATATTTTACTAAATTTAGTGAATTTTCAGGATTTTACATGATGAATTTTAAGATTTCTTGAGTCATTCACCAAAAGGTAAAATTTTTTCGAGCTAGTGGTGGCCAAAATTAAGAGTGGACCTGTGCTATTATTTTAGTCATCACTTAGTGATCGCGATATTCGGCGGAGACATATTTACGCATCGCGTAAATACGGAGTTCGCCTTGTTGAAGACAGGCCCACAAAACAAACCTGTGTTGAATGTGATGTCCTTGGCGAACAGGTTCAAAAGGAGGACCGTAAAATGAGCTCAGTCTGTTAGTATGCATCATGTAGAGTATGAAGGGGCTGTTATATCTTCAGAAGGGGTCCCAAATATTTGAGGGTCATAATTTTTTACACTAAAATAGGAATTAATAAAATTATTGCACTAAATGACTGGCCATCTCAATATTTGGGACCCCTTCAGAAGAACGCCAAACTGACAGCCCTAATAAACAACATAAATTTAGTCATTCTCGTTTGCAGGCGACATGATTAGATAATGATGTAAGCAAAGATTATCTAAAGGAAGAAAGGACACTCCCCCTATTTTATACGGCAAACGATGTAACGCTTTTACGTCAGCAAAAAATACCAAATTTTGAACTCCGCGGTTGGTTAAACATGTAAGCATATTTTTGGTGGAAGTCGGGGGGACACAGGACGAGGTTGTCGATTTCTTGATGGCCTTATAATGCTAAGGCCAAGTCACAACATAATAACATTCTGCCTTTCATTTGTCTTTAGGAATGGAAAAATGAAAATGTGTATAAATTCTGTGAATTAGTCAAGCACCCACAAAAAATAGAATGTTACTTTTGAACTTCGCGCCATTGCTCCACACAGTGAAATATCGATGCCGTGGCTTTTTACCTACCAGCCGCTAGGAAGCGTCAGTCCCCTGCAAGTCCAACTCCGTTACACAAAATAGGGGGAGTGTCCTATCTTCTTTAGATAATCTTTGATGAAGCAAGAGTGCACTTAATCCTGTGTGAGCAAGCAGGAAGAGGCTTAGTCCTTGGGGGTAAAGACTTCATTGATGGATTACACACTTGTATCAGTAAGCTGCATCCCTCAATGGAAGTCTTACCAGGCTAACTCTTGTAATATTAGAATTTCGGCAAGAATCATTCTTGTAAAGATGCTCCTTGGCAGAGTTGGAGGTATCCGAATGGATTCCTGTAAACCTTTCGGTCCTACACCTAAAATACAGTCATATATTCTTGCCAATTTCTTTGTTCAGATATGTACTTTTTCAAGCATGGGATGAATTCTACCCCTGCGATAGCAATGAATAATTGGGCATTTAATTTTCCTTTTTTGTTAATAAACATAAGCATAGTTTTTCGAAATATTTTCACGCATACTTTCATGGTTTGTCCAATTCCCATATATGTAAATTTTGGAAAACAGATAGACCATTTCTAAAAAATTGATATGAACCATGTCACACATCTATACCAAAATATACACAAAAGAAATTGATATATTTTCCCATAGTTTGAAAGAAAATATTTTTGTAATAACTAACGAGCAACTATTTCTCCTGCCTGAGAGTAACTTTGTGTTTACAGTACAATAGAAACTTGACTTTTTATATGGATCTATAATGTTTGTTACAAATCATGATAAATCATTTTTTTTCCTGAAACTTACAATCACATTGGTTGAAAAGCATAGTGCTATTAAGCTCACCAAATGATATATACGTTCACTTGGTCAAAAGACGTTTGTGATCTAATTCTGGATGCAAGAACCACTGTCAGTTTCAGATGCAACTTTTCTCCATGGAGTTGAGATAATGGAGAATAAAACAAATTATCCCTTCCCTTTTCCTGGTTTATCCTTTGTGTAAGACCTGGATGAAAGAATCAATCAGCCCTGTATGGAATAAACCTATACACCCCCAGTCAACTCTGTGTTCATATCTCATCAATCGACTTGATTTTTCATGCAGAAATTCTGTGGAAGGAGTAACTCTTTTCTTGCTCAGGTTCTTTGATTCTACGATCCACTGTTGGAAAGAGTATTTGAAGCTTTTTCTGCGTGTTTCAATTCTGTAATTCATCATTCATCTGATGTCCACACAATGAATACAGTATGTCAGATTATTTGTAGTGTATTTCTTCCCTTGCATAAGTCTGTGTGAAGAAATGTGGTTTTTTGAATATATTCCATTGTCTGAATTGGCAACATGAACTCTGCAATCCACATATTAGTCGTTTTAGTATCGACAAATATTTCGATTTATTTCTGCTGTTTTTCTATGCCTTACCTATTCCTTCATGCAAAATTTACATGACTGTGCTTTTTCAATTTTAACAATCATAAAATGGCCTTCAAAAATGAGCTTTCTTGATTTCGAACAATGTCTCGGCCCATCGTCTAGTGTGACTGAGAGATGGTTAATTAACCAAATTTTAAATCCGGTTTGTCCCCCAAGTCAACGGGTGGCCGGATACACCTCACCTCAGCAATATTGCTGTGTGAGGATTATTGGAGCAAAGTAATTGACCGTAATGCCCTTCCTGACGCCAATCCACATTTTTCGTCGTGGGCCTAGCCTTTGGGCAACTGTACCCACCATACAAGGCAGCATGTGCGGGATAGCCGCCATTAGCTCTCCAAGATCTGACCCCCCTTGTAGGTGATCTCTTTTTCATTCTACCAGGTAACCAACTACCCTCCTCATCAGATTTCCTTATACAATCGATGGGTGACAGTTTTAGCCGCCCACACTCGGCCCTGGGACAATGTAGTACTTGTTACGAGGATACCAGTAGAGGCCCTTCAAAGGAAACCTGACAAGAGTCACTTCTATGAGTTTGGTACCCAACAATAAACAAACTGTTCTGGAACCTAAGTTGCCAGATTGTAAAACCCCTCAGGATCCCAGCATGTACTTTAAATGTAATTACAATCCGTCCTGATGGACATAATTGCCACCAAGAGAAATTCCTCTACATTGACTTGCTTGAACCATAAAACAAACTAATGGATAGCGTAGACACGTGCATGGCGCTATTTCCTTTCCCTCCTTTCCGCGCTATTTCATATTGACGGCCTTTTTCCAGCAGACATTGAACACTTGAATTGTATCAGAGATCTATATTAATTATTCTACCTACAGACACTCCTTCAATTGGACACAGGATTTTTGAAAGTGCACCCATTCACCGTAGTTACTAGCCATTTCCAATACGCCGTGTAAAAATCTCAAATATTTGGAAAAATTGGGGCTCTCTTCAAACAAATGTGCTGTTTTTTATTGTATTGCTTTAACCACCCTTGTTAGTATGTTTTTTTGTGTGCCGCCAGCCTATAGCTTGCAGGACCAATAGCAATCGTTGTACGTGTGTTGTAGGTGTGTATGTGTGGTGTGAATGTATTTGTGTTTCCACAAATTTTTTTTTTTTAAAAATTGCCTCAATTGAAAAGTTTAACTTCAATTGGAACCAACCTCCCATCATAGGTTACAATTGGGAATCCCTCATATGTTGATGAGGTCAAAGGTCATTTTGAAAGGTCCAAGGTCCATGTGAAGGTAAGTTGAAAAATGGACTAAAAATGTAAAATTGATCTAACTTGAAACTTGAAGTTCAATTGGAACCCAAACTTTTGTCATAGGTGCCCCATGCGATCCCTCATATTTTGATGAGATCAAGGTTACGTGCCAGGGTCAAAGTGGTCATGGGCAGCCCAAAGCTTAATTCTTTAATATAGCGAGCGCAAAAGCCGCAAACCGCGAAATTCTAGTTAGTAATCCGTTTTTCTTGCTGATTCTGAATCCAATGGTGCCAGACAAGAAACCTCAAGCATTTTTGCAAACTCAAAATGTCCGCCAAAGCCACATAATAAGGACTATGGCCCGATCACTAATGGCTTTCTTCTCTCCCCAGAAGCCCAGAGTTTACCGGAAGTAGTCTTAAGTTTTTGGTTACCTGAAGAAGTGTTTTTTTTTTAACAAATATTTAATGTATGATATATGGGGTATAGCATTATTTAAGTAGAAAAGATTTTGGTTTGGAAGTTATGAGCAAAATGTATCTCCCAATTATGCACTGTATGTAAGGGGTTCAACCCCCACCCTTTTTAGACATCCCACCCTTTAATCAAAAACTCAAATCCCACCCTTTCGTGAAACACTACAGCAATTTTGCAACAAACTGCAACGTGTGAATTACACCTTGTATATTGCAATGTACAGATTAAAATATCCTGAATATGTGTCATGTCCATACATGGCCATTGTAATATTGCCAAGACTCAATAGTCAGTGATGGTACAGTATACAGTAAAAATTGTACAACAATTCATTTAGCGATACCCCCTGCATGGCTTTTTAATTTTAAGTTAGCTAACAGAGCTTCCAACATTAAGATTTTGTAATCCGGAGATTTGATTCTGGAATCAGGGGAGCATTTAAAAAAAAAATATCATCGATAAGTAATCAACAGTAACCGCTACAACATTAAGTGTCCTATATGCCTACCGTATGTAAACATATCAGGTAAATTAAAAGCTAGCTCTGTTCAGAGCCTCGGTGAAAAATGGCAATACGATCGATCGATGCTGGGGGTACCAACTTCAATCAGACCAAAGTAATAAAGCTCACCAACTAGTCCACTACCTGTCCAGTGACCGCTTATTATTTACAATCCTAGGAGTGAGTTGGTTGGCTGGCCGGGATCTCTATCATGGGGAGAATGAACATGTTTTGGGTCATGACGGTAAAGTCGGCTTTAGAGCAGAGCTAATAAAGGCCAAAATTATTAAACATTCAGTCCCAGATTTTTTTTTTTAAATTTGGATCCATGTTTGGAATGTTGATTCCTGACAACTCAGCGTTGGCCGTTAGGTTGTTCTTAGCAGTTGTTTTGAGCTCTTTATCATCCTCAGAAACGACACAAAGAAAATTAACTCTAAACTGAAACAATGAATGTTTTTTTTGGCCGCCATCATAGCTGCAGGACACTTAGCATCCATTGTGGTGTGTATTTATGTGTTTTTATGTATGTGTCAATAATTGTTAATTTTTTTAACAATGTACCTCCTTGAAAGTTTAAATAACTTTCAATTGTAACCAAAATTCTGTCATAGGTTCACAATGGGATCCCGCATATGGTTTGATGAGGGTCAAGTTCATGTTGAAGGTCAAAGGTCATGTGAGGTTCAAGTTGAAAAATGGGCTCAAAATATGTAATTAATCTAACTTGAAACCAAACTTTTGTCATAGGTGCATCATGCTATCCCTCATATGTTGATGAGTCAAAGTCACAAACATGCCAGGTCAGAGGTCATGGGGTGGCCCACAGCTTAAATTCTTTGAATATAGAGAGCGCGAAATCGAGAACCGCTAATTCTAGTTTGGTCTGCACTAAATGCATTAGTAGCCTATTTGAAGGCCATCGGTTTGAAGCCATCTTGGGATGTCGATTGCTCCGATTACTTAATGATATTTAAAATATTTTGAAACTGGTCTGTTGGTTTTAGGGGTTGCACACAACACATTCCACTCAATGCTAATGGGTCCAGTTATATTTGCTGTAGAAGTGGCATGTAATAATTCGATCTGTTCCCCAGTAACGGTCCAAACAAAAACAAATCACAGGGGGCACATGACATACTAATGCAAAAACGTTTTGAATACCCATGTTGTATGCCATGTGAACTTGTTGGACTGATTTCTGTTGTTGGAGCAATGAATCCTATTAACGTGGCAATTTTTACAGCAAATTGTGAAAGCATCGTGAACAAGAATCCTTTTTTCCCCTGAAAAAAATTAAGTTGTTCTATTGAAAGCCTTTCTACTGGATATTCTGACTGCAAAAACCTTAGGACAGAATGCATAATTACAACTCTGAGAGTTTTTCAATGTTTTGGTAGCCATTTTGCATTTGGACTTTGAAAAAGTAAGAAATGCCAATCATTTAAATAGTGCAACTTGAAACCACCAAAATTGTCTTCAACAAATACAACATGAAATTTAACAAGATGCTATCATCATTTAAGTAGTGTGGCACTCTGCCCATGCATTTGCCATGTGACTTTATAGACAAAATTATGGCGCTTGAATCAATTTCATCAACCCCTGCCCTGGGGTTCCCGGGACTAGCGGGTACTTAGCCGGGAAGTACTTTTGCTGGTCGTGACAACCACCACCACCACCCCCGCCTTTGTCTCCGCTAAAGTAGCAAGCCCACGAAATCCCGGGTAGCCGGGCTCACTTTTTTTGATACAACCCCGCTATGGTCCCGTCCCCATACTATCCGGGCCTTCGGTGTGACAATCCCCCCGTATATTCTCGGCCAATGGGGGCGTGGACTGCTTTAAAACTCTTTACAATCCCTGCCGGCCGGCTATGCGACAATCATAGGAGGGGCGAAACATTTGGGATGGGGGACAATTTTTGTTTCAAAAACCCCTCATATTTGCTCAAAAAACCCCTGATTTTCCTAAATTTTTGAAAAATCTCAAGGGGGCGGGGCCACCCCCTGGATCTGGGTAATATGACACCCGTATAATTCCGTTTAGAACATTTATATGAGACGGGGCAATAGGGACCATATGAGGTCCATAATTCCACGCCCTATTGCAAAAACAGAGTGTCCATATTTTGCCGGAAGCGTTGGGAGTAATATGGAGACCCTTTGCAAAAAAGAAAAGTTTGAAAGCCCCCTATATCTTTTTTTGTTAGAGATGATGGCTAATCTTTTGTCTATACCTACCCATTAACCAAAGCTTTCAATTGACAATGAAGTCATTAAGAATAAAATACAATTCGTGGAAATTACGATCTTGCTCAAGGGGTCCAATTCCCTACTTTCCCCCATTACTCATGATGCCGGACAGGCCTTTACTCTGTGCTGAACGGCTCGGCGGTTCAAAAAACTTTGCAATGATCCCGATAAAATGGAAAATTAAGAATGGGAATAACACTGCAAAAACAGTTTGAAAATCTCGGAATCAATTTATTTTGATTTTATAATCGGAACTGCGGCAGTTCGAGAAGTATTTTGAGGTAACAGAATGTATTTCATGATCATTTATTTGTTCCATAGCGTTCAATAATTTTAATTAAATGCCCACGTTTTTGCCTGAAATACAATATTCCCTGGCATTTAGCAAGAACTCAATAGCTTCACTACCTACGGTGTATTTTTAAATAAAGGTATTAGCAGCGATTTCCTGATCGAAAACATCGAAAAAAATCATCAAGATATAAAATACGAATTTTGTATTTTTATATTTTTGGTTACTTACTACGCTACTCTGGCATGGATATGCGAACATAACCTGCAAGTGGTGGCGTTGAAATCCGTGTATTAATGACAATGTAGTAGTTTTTTAATCTGATTCTTAATTTCTAACGTGCGTATCTAAATCAGACTTCAAGCCTTCCCGTGAATATCACCCCACGATCAATACAGTTTGACCTAAAACACAAACATTGTTTTTTTTTCATGCTGTACTAGTGTAACCACAACGCAGCTGTTTTATTTGCCGATTGTTGAGACTGCATTAAATTCCCTCAAAGAACCACCATCGTTTTTTTTTTTCACTAGTTGGTGGGGTTTGTTTCTACTTAAAGCAGTTACATCATGGCATGTGTACACGCTTATCCCGGATTTATAAGTTAAAAAAACATGCATTCCACATTTTAGATCCTCATCGCATGTGCTGGCAATACCTTTAAAAGTGACAGGAGGAGATTTTTTTTAGGATATGAATTTCTCTCAAATTCACGGATCGGTTGTGCAGACCCACATGGAGAACGTTGGAACGGTTTATTGACAAAAAGGTGCAAACGAAAACCGCAAAAACCTGGTTTTGAACTTGCCTGCGTATCGTAAATCTTTCCCCATAAGAAACCATATCTTTGACATTTCCCTGTCGTGCACGACGAAACTACTACTATATCATCATCTTATTACATAAAGACGCGATCGGCTTATTCAACAGTCAGGGTGATCTAATACATTGTAAGCATTTCCACATATGTAAAAAAAAACCTAGGTTCTAGAAAAAATTGGGGCGCTTCTATCGTAAATGCAGATGTCTCGTTAAATGAAACAGACAACTTCTGAGTAATTTCTTGTGATTCAGTTGATATTAATTTTTTTAAACCTTTTCTGTTGATTTTTCACTAGGGATCACTGTGTCGCACTGTGTTGTCGGTTTTATGGTCTGTTTTGAAAAAGGGTTAACATTTTGCATGTAATATCCACATAACTTGATGGGTTGTAAACCAAACTTTGGGTCACAGGTGCAACGTGGAATCCTCCCCACTTGTGATGAGGTCAAAGGGTCACATGCTAAGTAAAAGGTCCCCTGTGAGGTCAAGTTGTAAAAATATGCTGAATGTAACAATTGAGCTCATTGAAAAGTTGAAGTTCAATTGGAACCACACTTTGAATCATAGGGTGCAACATGGGATCCCCTCATTTGGTTGATGAGGGTCAAAGGTCACATACCATAGGTCCGTTCATGTGAGGTCAGGTGTTTAAAATGGTCTGAAATCTAAACTTTGACCTATGAAAAGTTGAAAGTGTCAATTGGAACCAACTTGAATCATAGTGGCAACATGGGATCCCTCATTATTGATGACACATATGTCCCATATCAATGTCACAGGTCTTTAGCTATCATTCCTAAAACCGCACGGCAGCGCAACACAGCGGTCTGAGTACCGCTGTTTTTTAATGGCGATTTTACGTTGAAATATCGATCCTCGGATTAGTTGATATCTCGACCGTGGGATGACGTTGCGTGTGTGCTAACTTGTCTAGCTACTTTGCTTTCACCTGCAAGAGATCGGAACTGCAATGGTAGTATAATAAAATGGTGGATATACTACGATTTGATGGGCGATACTGGTCACTGATAGGGGGCTGGTTTTATATGTGTGACACCAGTGGCGTAACGACCCTTTGCAAATGGGGGAGTGGGCAAGGGGTCCGAGAATTTCAGAGGGGGCAAATTTTTCTGAGGGTAACAGCAAATCCTTCTCCATAGACAACTGTAACAGCAGTTCATTTTTGGGGGCTGGGCTGGGGGGGGGCGCTCTTTTGATCGGGGGGCTGGCGGGGGGCTCATCTTTTGAGCGGGGGCTTGCGCCCCTGCCCCCCCGGGTTACGCCCACTGGTGTGACACATCGTGTAAAGTCCCCGTTATATTGTCCCGGCGGAGCGCGGGAAAATTTTTTGTACTTCCCGGCTTAAGTCCCCACTAATCATCGAAGATTGCCCGGCCAGCCCCGCGGCTAACGGGCCAATCCTTTTTTGTTACATGCCCGGCTATGTCCTGCATATACCCCGCTAGGTCCCGGGACCCCCAGGGACGGGATTGAAATTGACAAGTGCCTTAGGAGACTAATGGCATGTCTGCCATGATTGGATGTCTGTGAGCAAACTTTAAGAATTCTTTTACCTCTGCTTCCCATTATAGAAAATGCAGCATTCTGATTGGTCAGTTTAACTGCCCATTATTCTACACTAATGGGTCGCAAATTCATTTTTCTTATTAAATCAATGTCTTAGGTAATATAATAGAACTAAAGGTATTTGCAAAGCAGCATCTTGGCAAGGGTTCTCAATAGGGCCGGCGCCCGCGGCGCCACACATCCGCCGCCCACCATTGAATATTGGCCTTGCGCTTGATTTAAAATAGAAGGGAAACACAAGATTCAGCTGTATTTGGCCCTCAGTGGGGCACTTTGAAACTGTTGGCATTCTCTCGCTTGCCCTCTTAGTTATATTAATTGAGAACCCCTGACTATGGTCTTCATAATGTATCCTGGCTGGAAAACCTTTAAATGAGCTTGGCTGCGCCTTGCCACATTATTTTCGTTTTTATCAGCCTCGGAACACATTATTCGCACCATAACATACTCCTGCATCACCCTTCTTAACTTTTAGAGGGGTGATGCCAGTTCAATTATGGGTGAATAATGTGTCCGAGGTCAGAAGAACTAATGGGCGAGGCGCAGCGGCCAAGCACCTTTAAGTTTTTTCAGGCCGGGGATACCTTATAGTGTGGTTTAATGAGAAAATGCATTTTGCGACCCCATTGCAGAATAATGAGCTAACTGACGCAATCAGATGCTAGATTTTTAGGTAATTGGCAACAAAGGTATTATCAATGGCGAATAAGGTCCAATTTTGGAAAAACCTTAATGCAGGTGCAGGGCTGAGCCCATTAAAGTTTGCCCTCCGAGGATGCATATGATCCACATAGGATGATACTGCCAACCTTAATTTCCGATCTATTCAGAAAACAAAATCGATTTAAAAAGGAAATGCATTCACAACCCCATTGTTGCATAATAATGGGTATGAACTGACCAAAGAATTTTGCATTTTCGATAATGGGCATTAAGTTGGAATAGAAATGAAATGTCCAGGGCCCGATCGCTAATAGCCTCGTCCCTAGGGACCCCAATTTTTTTTTTTTTTTTTACAGTGTATAAATAGTGTGATTGTTTTGAAATGGTCAAAATTTGGTATCAAAGAAAGCTGTTTTTTTTTCTCATTTACCTACCCTGTGAAATCTTTAGGGATAAAGGAGGTTTGGTTGGATGTTCTGAGCAAATTGTCCCCTTTTTGGTCAACCAATATTAATTTTTAACCCAAGTACTTTCCTGGATTTGGCAAAATCACGTATTAGCTCGTTGCATCAAACAGTTGAAAATATTGGCGGCAAAACTTTACGATGGGGTTTTGGAGGTGAAGGCCATTCTAATCAAGATGAAAAACTATAACCTTAAGACCGGGGCGCAGCAGCCAGTATGTTATAGCTAGTTTTTGATCTGCAATGAGTGGCAGACCTGTATATTACCAGTGCCAGGATTTATAATATTCCTTGTGAGCGAAGTCGCTGTAATTCTTCTATTGTCATCTTTGAAGCCAAAGTGTTTGGACTCAAAATAGGATTCCAAATTGTGGTATTATCTTGGACTGATTAACTGTGGGAAGGGACTTATTCACCTTGCTTCCTTGAACTATGCTGGAACAAAAGTTACTCACGCCAGAATATTCCCCATGCAATATTAACCAAGAGGATTTTCTAAGTGTGACTTTGCATACGGTCATTTTGGAGTCTTTCCGCTGTGAGGACAATATCATCATTACAACAACTGCACACTCTTTTAGTTGGAGACTAAATGAACAGGAAGAACTATGGTAAGCTTAAAATTGCTAGGTTTCAACTTTTTTTCGGACAGTACCAAATTCTTGAACCAATCTGACAACTCACATTAAATCTGTGTTATAATAAATTAGATCATTTGGCCAAGGCTCATTTATTTGTGTTTGAAAGGTATTTCTGACCTTGACATCAGATACCCCTAACATACAGATGTAGGTCCCAACTTCTCTATGGTCAGACACTGTTATGGATTTCAATACACCACTACTACTGGGGGAAAAACACTAAAAAATGAAGTCTGAAAATAAATGTTTTTCCAAAGCTTCTTAAAAAACAAGATTCTTCAGTATAGGTCTCATATTTTAATGTCACACATTGGATTGTAAACAACTTACCACCACCGGACTTCAGACATCCTCAAGATACATTTCTCATTGATGTTCATATAGAAGTCCCAAGTAGACAAATGAAGTAGTCATTTATTCGTCAAGCGCCACTGCACAACATACTGTAGCAGCGAATCATGATTAGTTTATTAATACCTCATTTTACCTACTTGGGAATTATATATGAAATGTTTACCAATGAGTACCGTACTTATAACCAAAGACATAAAATATAGTAACCCATGGCAATTCCTTAATCAATATGCCTAATGGAATGGAATATCCCATTGTTTAAAGCTAATTGGCCTTGTCCTAATTAGCCTACACATTTACACAGGCATACATCCTGGGGGATGGGGACCTAATCCCCTCCCAATATTTTGATGGCCTTTGCTGTTTTTTTTAGCAAAAATACCTCAACTTTGCCTTAAAGCAAATAGCCACATTTTTTTGAAGAGTTGCCCCAATTTTTCAAAAATTTTGAGATTTTTACATTGTTGTTAATGGAACTGGCTAGTAAACTATACCTTGAATGGTTTAAGCTCAAAATGTCTGTGATCAAACGAAGGATTTTTGTAATTAGAATAATTATATCGGAAATATCCGATAATAATTCAAAACGGCTACTGGAAACGGCCTTGCTTCAGGCAAGGTCAAGTTTGAATTAATTTCTTGAGGTGGCACTAATTTCATCTGGACGGACATAAACTTAACATTTACAGCTCTGCCGTTCAGTACAATCTGGGATCCCATGTAATTACAAAATTGCTTATATTATGATAATGCGCATTTTTTAGCAGTCTCGTTTCTCGTTTCGCAGGTGTAGTTTCCGAAACAATTACCAACATAACTGTGGCAAAAATATCAAATTTAAAAATTGGGGGTGCTCTTCAAAACTGTGCTGTTTTTGCTTTAATGTTTTAAATTGTAAATTTTCTGCAGGCTTTCATTGATTTGTTCTATATTTAACTTAACAATTATAGGTTCAAATACGCAAAATTTTTATTGTGTGTGCTTTACACACTGGTTCTGATCTAGTAGAGGAGGGTGTCATCAAAATGTGTTTCATAAATTTGTCCTTCAATTCACCCCACCCCCCATGTCAAAGACAAATTTTACTGCATTTAGTTATGGCTCAAATTTAAAACCCCCAAAGTGTATTTAAGAAGACTGCATGACCTCATCAGCTGATGAAGGTGCTCATACTGACCTTGTAAACCCAAGTTTGTATAAATTTGTTGATTCAGCCCAAATTTATTGGTCAAGCATGAGATCACAAATTTGGGCGAGACGCAGTCGAGCCTCAATTTTTAAAACTCACTAGGCGAGACCAGTAAATATTGGGCGCAAATCATCCATTTTATCATTATCATGCGTACGATCCGATATTATCGCGTAGCGGACACCTCAAAGCATGAATAATGGTATACAATTGGTATTAATCGAGCCCCATATTTTATTAGTCGCTGTGCTTTTTAAATATTGGGCGTAAATCGTCCATTTTATCATGTTTTGGATTTCAATATGTTCGTCACACATTGATCCTTACAAACTAGTAATCGTTGGTAAAAAGTTCCATATGTACCACCTTTAAAAATTCTACAAGAACCAATTCTTTTTTATTGATGGCCTTACATGTACACAACAATATCCAACCACCCTATGGCCACAACGAATTTGTTACATGTAGAACTTTGAGGGGTATACAGACACCTCTTGCCAATGGTTGTAATGCGATTGAATAGTTTGACTGGCACAAACTTTCTTGCAGCATTACAACCAATGTTAACCCCAGACAGGTACATTCTTCATGTATCTTGATTGTCCCCCACCATCTGTACCTGCCTCCTACATAGATAGTGGCTATCGTAGCGGAAAATTCCTGAGCAACCTCGGGCTACCAGACAAGACAAAGGCAGACATGGTTGACAGAATACTGACTGGTTAGTGTCTCTTGTTGCAATCCTTGCAGGTGACACCATACGGTTTAAACAAACCTTTTACAACCAAAATATCCACCATTGAAGACGGATTGTTGTATTTGCAGCTGTGAAATTAAACTGGATCTTTCATGTTGAGCTCATATTTCCACAACTACATTCTTGAAAATAGACTTTATATAAACAATGAGATTTGAAGCACATATAAAAATATGGTTATACCAAATGCTCAAATGGAACATTTCCTTAAAATAGAATTTGCTGTTTTTTTCCATTACGACAATACTGCCTATTACCAGGCTACAGCCCAGCACTGCTGTGTGTACATATTTTTCATAATTTAGGAGAAAACAAAGTTTCTGAAACCTTTTTAGATCCAGATTCGGTGCAAAATTACAGTAAATGACTATTATATCAAAGGAGACAGTCAGAGAATACACTGTGTGGTAATTGATTTTGGTACAACAAAAAACTCACATAAAAAGCTGCATCAAAATAAAAAAAGAATCGTCATTTTAATTATGCCCAAATCGTCCCACCTTTTAAAAAAAATCATTGGTTGACATCAACAACTTATTGGAAAGAAAACAAATGCTCTATTAATTATGGCGGCCTAGTCCGCTCGCCAGCCCTGACTGCCACAGTCCTGCCGATTCCCTAAATCTATTTCCACATTCTTCATCACGCTCTGTTTGGAGCTGACGCGGTTGGGAATTTTGCAGAGCTTTGGCATCACAGGACAATAAAACAAACGACCCCCAGTATGAGTGGACACACAGCGATCAGTCCAATTGATTAAATAGATATGGCAGAACAGTCTCGACCGCGTATTTTCAATCATTCTGTTTCGCGGGACACAGTGAATTCCATCGACTATTCAGGTCAACGGTTGTTACGGTCAAGACCCCCTCAGAGAAATGATAGGTTATACTCTGTGTTTTTGTTTTGAAAACAAAAATGCTTTTAATGGCAGCACCCGGGGTTGCCACCAATTTGCTGAGAAACAACTGTCAATTCCCTTTTTGTTCTTCCTTGATTCTGCTTGTAAGTTGGCTTTGGTAATCAGTTTCTGGTAAGAGGACCCGCTCTGAATTCAACAGGACGGTCTGCAGATCAAGCTGAAATCAGAATTCAGGATTCCAATAACAGTCATGAATAAAACACAACCTTCAGAATTGCTTTCTACATCCATTTCAGACGAGTAGACTTTGTAGGGTACACTTTTGGGCGCCCGATTCCCACATACTGAAAAGATGGTCTTTGGTAGTTCTATTTTTATTTCTCATACTATTGCTACCTCTTTGGGTCCACAAGGTTCCATAGAAAGATCCAGCATACAGCCTGGTCATGTAATCTGGATGTCTTAAATTTGGGGCGGGCCACGTTTTTTTCTGTGCTTAATTGTACCGGCACGTACACAAAATTGCCAAAATCCTCAAAATGGGAACTTTTTTTGGGTAACTGAGCAATTTTGAGACAAGGGACATATCTAGCTCCAAGTTTGTCTCATCTCGAGCAGTCTGTCGTCAAAAGTGGCAGCCCTGGGCTTCAAATTAATTTGCCCTGTCTGAAAAATAAGAACGAGAAAGTAAATGTAGACATTTGCAAGAAGTTAAAAAAATCATGATACCGCTTGCTGACATATTTGTTATGCTGGGAAAGAGCCTGGCACCTCCAGATTTGGAGTGGCATACCTGTAAGCTTTGTTTTACTTTCAACAACTCCTTGATCTCTTTGTACAGGGAGTTAGCCATTGTTGATTTGGTGTTCAGTCCAGTTGACAGAGAATAAATGCTCCACAAAATCCTTGGGCCAAGGTTCACGAAAGTGGCATTTTATGCATTACGCTTAGTCGGACACACTTTTGTCACATTTGGAACATTGATTACAACTGACGCAAGGGCACCAACGCCGCACCAGGTGAACATCCAAAGAAAAAAAAAAAATCCCCAACTACTGTTTTATTTTGGATGTTGCTTTAAAAATTATGAAGAAAGACTTCTGGAAATTGTCACATTCGGAAATAATAGTGGACTCTATGTCACTCTCTATACGAAAGTAAAAAGTTTACATAAGAGTTTGTTGTCAAAGGGGTTCAACAATGTTACAGATAGTCTAGCCAGATTATATGAGGTTCCCATTCACCCCCATTAAAACTAAAATTCTAACATGATTTAAGAATTCTCTACGACATCTACTTAAAGACGGTTGATGTTACCAAAATCAAAATGGTCACGGGGTCCGTTGGCGCATCTTGGATTGAGAGGAGTAATCGCACAAAGTCGGTTCAATTTAGGTGAAAAGTATCTCAAATGATTCGTCTCATCATAAGAATCAGAAAATATAAAGTCTGAAATCTGTTGATGTTCAGTTACAGAGATAGGTGAAAAATGTGATTAAAGTTGACATTGACCTTTGATTGGTCATTGTACAGGGGGCCACATTTTCAAAATCTCAATCTGGACAAAATGTGTCAAAGGTTGGTATGAGCATGAGCAATCGGGAAATGTACAGTTCCATGAGTTCAGATCTTCCATTTGGTTTCATCGGTTAGGAAAGAGAGGAGTAGTACCTAATTCCCATACAAACAATACAAATTTGATAAACAAGGTAACTGTACCCCAATTTTACCACCTAACTAAACCTAAATAGTGCAAACTATACTTTTCGGGATTGCTCATGCTACTAGCTACAATTTTGATACCAAATTTGACAAGATCAAGCATTTTGAAAATTTGGCCCGGTACAATGACTAATCAAAAGGTCAATGACTTTCATCAACATTTTCACCCACATCTCTGTAACTGAACAGCACAGATATACCAAACTTATATGTTTGATTCCTTATGGTGAGACGAATCATTGAGATACTTTTCAACTAACTTTGAACAACTTGTCCCGATTAACCCTCTATCCAAGATGGCAGCCAAACGGACCCAGTGGGAACAATATTTGATTTTGTAACATCAAAATATTAAGTAGAGTCGTGTTAGCGATTTTAAAAAGTCATGGTTTAGAATTTATTTTAATGGGGGTGCATGGGAACCCATGAAATCTGCTAGACTAAGAGTGGTTCATCACAAATCAACAACCTCTTCATATGATGTGTTGGCAGTATTTTATCACGATGGAGTGGCTAAAAAAGTGTGATAAAAATACGCGACGCATAGATGCCTCCTTGTATTTGTGAATAACCACTCTGTAACATATTTGGACCCCTAAATGTACATTCAAAACAGTGTTGCCCACTGTCCAGCACCAATGCAAGCCATACATTTGAGGTGACATGCAAGCATTTCCACAAGCCATCTTTTGGGAGATGTGGTTACTATGCTGTAAAATCTAAAGGTTATTGAACCATACACAAACAAAATCTGGATGGAGGTACTGCCCAATCCTTCCCATGGCTAAAATACAAGATGGTTGTAACCACATTGATTGACAAATTATGACCCAAAACTTACATAATATGAAACATTGAAAAAAATAAAAAAAGTAAAAAATTTTACTTTTTTAAAATTCTTTTGATTCCAATTTCAGGCATGAGAGTCCATTTTTGACAATAACCTGAAAAGGCCCGAAAAAAAGTGTTAAAAATGACCAAAAAAGGCCCTAAAATGGGATTGATGAAAATTAAATGAAATTGTTGTGTACCTGAACCAAAAAGCCTAAATCAGGAAAAACCTTGAAAATCTCATCCGTAATTTTCATATTAAAAGATATCAATGACAAGAAAAGGTCCATGCTAGAGCCAAGACTTTATAACCATAGTGCCCATCTCAACCCTCTAGTCCAAGATCTATAGAAAAACACCAGGAAATAATAGGTACAAGCTGAATCTTAGGAAGTTTCCTGATGCTGTAAGGCAGCAACAAACCAATTTATCGCTTTTTATTGAATAATTCTATTGTCACAAAATATTCTAACATCATCTTTTTCATTTAATAATTGCAACCCTCTTAAAAGCAAATGTTTTCAATCCAAGGAACCACAGTCATCGCGCGGTGATCGTCACGCTGCGTAAATTGCATTTGGTACCACGGAATGCAGAACAGTATAAACGCGCCACTTGCGCGTGTCGGGTATTCGCCTACACCGCGTAATTGCTGCACGAACTATCCATCTATTACCCAGTACTGGGTGGGCGGAGCTTTGACCTAATTCCAATCAAATTTCTTGCTAACAAGATAAACCACGCACACTGAATAAGAATTATGGATTATTAATTATATGGAAATCACTGTTCAAGGTCATACTCTGGGGTAATGCTCGGAGTGCTCCACTTCTTTCCAAAAGTGTATCAAATTGTTTCGTCTAATTGTGTATAAACTGAAAAGATCTATTTAAATATTTTAATATTACTTGCATTGTTCTTGGGTTCATTATGGCAAGTTTTCTACGATCTATGGGGTGTTACAAGCCACTGCCCTATAAGATATCAGGTCAATATTTCGAAGATGTAGCTAGTGTGAATGACATTTTTTTGCCATAATATAACCAACAACATGTATCAATTATATTGTACGTATTGAATAAAAATCGTACTGTTTGAAATTTTTACCCCACAATGACCTTGACATAATTTGGCCTCAGCCTTAATTCAAAAGTTAGACAAATCTATCCATTGTCGTATCATTTTGACTAGAAGAAATGCGATAGCCCATGATTTAGCTCCATTGTAATCATTTTAATTTTTTGACCCCTGTATAACTTTACCCCCTTTATTTCTCAAATAGCACAGGGGGGATTCTTGGGGACTTTTTGATATGTTGCCCTTAAAAATCAGGAACCTACCTTTAAAATTCAGCTTGTACCTATTTATTTACGCCTTCTGGCTACACAGACACCTAAAGAGCTTCCGGGACTACTCTCCCTCTCTTTTAGCCCATTTTTTTTCGGCAGACCTACAACCCAATTTATTTGCCTGTTTTCTACACTCCTTTTGCAAGCAGTTTGATTCCCCTTCCCAGCGCCCATTTATACCACTTACCCATTACCCGGAACCCGTGTAAACTCCTGGGTGAAAGGGTCAAAGCAAGGTAAAAGTGGTAAAGCAAAGTTTTTCCCCTTTTCTAAATCACTGATTCTTTTCCTTTTTGTTTTTCTAATGAAAGCCTTAATTTATGCAATTTCTAAGGAAACATTTCAATTTTTCTTAAACTAAAAAACCAACATTTAATCTAGAAACACTGAAGTAACACCCCGAAAGTAGGCCAAATTTACATTAAGATACTGGAAAATCCCAGTTTGTTAGTACATTCATGTTTGTCGCCAATCTGTGTTCTAAATTCGCGATTCCATGGATTTCTCCATTTTCCGTGAAACAGAAAACTTTGGTCTTTAGTAGAGTGCTTTGCCCAAGGACACCACAACACATTGGCTACCTGACGGGTTTGAAACCCCTAACTTATGGTTTCAATCATTAGAACAACTTTGTGTAACCATTGTCACCAACGTGTGGGCATGTCCTCATATTCTGTGTGAACGACCAGTAAAAATAAACTCCGTACTTACATCATCGCAAGACATGTTAAATCAGTCTAGAAAACGACCGACATCTTTGCTGTAATTCTGAACACTGAAGTCCAGGTAGTGATTTTTTTGTAAAGGTGATATCTTGGGGAGAAATGAAACAAGGACAATTAATAATTCCAAACAAGATATGTCGGGGCATGTTTATCAGTGTATTAAAGTAAAAATTCCCTGCAATGTTTGAGACTGGTTATTTTTAGGGGTGGGCCACATATTTAGAGACCCATGATTGGCACAGTCAGCCGACCACTAACTATCCGTGCATTACCCAACACAGTGTGACCATTGTAGATGCTGTCCCCAGAATTGACCCAACTTCACTTGGCATATATACCCCTGGGATACCCTGCCCTGTTTGTGGTATAACAGGTTTGTCTTTTGTTTTTTTCTGGCACATAATTTCTCAAAATCCACTTTACTTTCAAGGCTATTTTTATACAAATTAAATTTTTGTAAAAAGTACAGATGTCAATTCTTGAGATATTCAGAAATGAAAGAACTTTCACATGTACATAAGACTTTATGTTTAGAAGCCTGCACAATGCAAGAATACATTTTTGGCTCCACAACACTTTGTTGGATGGCCTAATGATTATGACAGGTTATGATGCAATGAACTCATTGCAATATTTTCCCTAGAATGTTATTACACCACAGTTGTGGGGGGCCCTCTTAATTACGCAACACATAATTTTGTGCTAACTCAAGATTCAAGATTCTTTTTTCCATAATATCTACATCGCAGAAAAACCATCAAAACAACATAAAAAAAAAAAAACAAGAAATACAGAAAGACAATTATGGAGGAACAGTCCAAAGGCCAAGTAGGACAGTGGGGACTGCCCCTTGAACATAACATAATTAACATGAAAACACTAATTGTAATTCTTCAGGGCCCTCACCATGGACAGCAACGACAACAAGATTACCATTTAGGACGAAGTGAAAATAAGGGTGTGCCGAGCGAGATATGGTGAGGACACTCAAGACACATTATATGAACATACATTAACACAAAACAGCACAATGCTCCAGAGATTTACTCATGAATTGACATTAGATTCTGTTTATATTGATTTTTAAAAATGTTTATGCAATTAGATTCTTTTGGATATCATTATGAAGTGCATTCCAAATTAAGGGCTCAGAAGTTCTAATCGAGTGATCTGAAAAAGGTTCTGTTATTTTTAGTTAGTTGGTAATTATCACGGTATCCTTTTTGAATAATCAATGTATTTGGACCTGCAGTGAAGAAG
>JAMKCH010017872.1:0-46173 GCA_023653785.1 Ophioderma brevispina
TCATAAATCAGAGTGTAAGTGCCCAGGGCAATAATCAGGTAACATTAACAACTTTCAAAAATTTGAAAAGTCTGAATGTAAATTTTGTAGCTGTACAGAAAAAGTAATCATTGCATATCAAAATATAAACGTTTTGCCAAAAGACATTTCTTCAGTATTGTGCTTACTTTAGGCCCAAAATTGGACTCTTTAAACTAAATATCCATTTCACCAATTTTGTTGAGCATTTGTGTATCAATTTCAACATAAGCCTGCCAAAAAATAACAATTAAGTGTTGAATTTTTCAGTTTTATGGCCGAAAATATATATTTTTAAATTCATTATGATTTTCTCAATTTTTGACCAAAATGGTATTTTTATGGTAAAAAATCACCTTCTAGCAATTGTTAGAATTATAGTACCGAATATAATCTATAAAAATCATGATGGTGTTTTTGTCCATCTTTTAAGGAAAAATTACTATTTTCTTGATCTTTTAGCCCAAAATGTACCTTTCTATTCCCCAAATCACTCCTGCTACCACATTTTTTTACCACAAAAGCATCACCTGGTCTTTTTTGCAATGTTTAAATTGTAGATCTAAAACAAAAAGTTTTGTAATAAGCACGAGCAATTAGTAAAGGCAAAATAAAATGCAATTAATGTAAAATAAGATATTTCAACTATTTCAATATGAATTGATATTCAAAATGTATAAAGGATTGATATTATCATATTTGTAGAATATAGGGTCAATTTGTGATGGTTGCTGAAATATTTTGTCACCACAAAGTGTTCATTTTCGGACAACTCTCTTTCATAGGGAATTGTTACATAATAGATAAAAAGACTTCATGTAAATTGTGAAGTTTATTCGAGCTTAAATTATTAAATAGCTGTACGATATGGGGCAAAAGTGTTAGGTCAAAGCTTGCCCAGCAACATTCTGGCATGATGTTTGTTTGTCTTTCTTCCTTTTCGAATAAATGATGAAAAACATGGACAAAGTTAATTGAACACGCGCTATAGAAGCTCAAGATTTATTTATTTGCGAATGAGGATAAGTATTTTGCGCTTACGTCATTAAAAAAGACTTCGTCTAAATCGGAGAGGTGGTAACACCTGAGTATTTTCAACCGCGAGACAATATAACAATGGTTGTGCACTCCCAGATGAAAAGAAATCTGAAGTGTTTTTCTACACCGCACACCGGGGGGGGGGGGGGTGATTGAATATCTTTAGCTCTAGCGTCTAGCTTATCTAATGGTCACTGATATTGGGGGAAATAAATTGAAGTGACATTTTATTCATTTTCAAGAAAATGTGCAAGTTTTATTTGGGGCAACAGATAGTTATATGATTTTAATAATTTATTATGAATTTACGCTTGGTTTCGCTCTCCTCCCGTGATAGGGATTACAAATCGACAGCGCAGAAGGGCATGGCCCATACCCTATATGTCGCTGTGCTACATTGCATTGCTATCATGTAGGCATTCTGATAGCAGATACACACGAGCATAAAAATAGAAACAAAGGACAAGAAGAAATCAACTGAGGACTCGGAAAAGAAATAAGAGAAATAGATCAAGGAAAAGAGAACTATTAGACTTAATATAACTGAAAATATCGGGCACTTGAAGAAAGCGTGAAGTTAAACACACCTTAACACTTAAGTGCATGAGGTGTTTTCACTCACGTTGGCGCATAAGGGGGTTCCTGGAACCCCCCTAAGGAAACCACTCTCCCGAGGAATTTTCAAATGAAACTTATACCACCTTTGAGGGGGCATAAGACCAGGCAAAAGGTGCAATATGAATGAGTTCCGGTTTATCGACTGGAAATTAGGGGCAAATCATTGTTTTCGAAATGCGTCAAAATCGCTCAAAAAGTAACATGTTTCTGCGACCCTGCTTCCACAGCATACACATTGCAAATCATTTTGATGTTTATATCTGCTCTAGAAGGACCAATTTACATATATTTAACATTTACCATTTTGTACATTCTTGCATTTTTTGTGCACACTTAAAAATACGGGGTCAAATATGCACCGACTAAAAATAAAATGACCCCATTTGAGCTAAAATAACTAATTTTAGGGTTAAATGTGACCACAAAAAGAGTCTTTTTGTCTCAATGGGGTCATTTTATTTTAAGTCGGAGCATATATTTGACCCCGTATTTTTAAGTGTGTGGGGCAGTCGTATTTGCCATAGGTTTGTACAGCAATGGCGCGCAGTCGCTCGTTGATGGAATCGCTTCTTTTTAGCACATGAAGGGTTAATTATTTTTTCTGATTATGTAATTAATTTTGTTTCATGCATATGGACATACATAAGCAGAAAAATATTTCTGGCAACAGGGTTTGCTAATTTTTTTTGTTTTTAAAATTACACTACCGTTGGTGCCTAAGGGGGATTCCTCGGGACCCAAGCTAATTATCTCATTAACGGACGAGAAATGTTAGTATTTTTTTATGGAAAGAAGCGCATCAATAAGTTACACAATTACAAAAAATTAGGAGTTCGAAAATATTTTTCATGAGTGAGAAATCGCTGAAAAACAAATCTTGGGTACTATGGACCCTCTCAGGCACTTAAGTGTTAAACTAACCCTGGACCAAGTCTAAGTTTAACAACGTTTTAGACATGTTAACGATGTTCGGCTAAAACCATGATTAACCATGATTTGAGAGTTGCGTTTATTTTAGCGGGCGTTTAAATTGCGATTTAACCAGTGATTAGCGTTAAACATCAGAATACGGGCCTAAACGTTTATAATACTCGGTTATCTTTTGGTTGGTTCCTTATTGTCTGAATCTACCATGCATCCGTGAACCGTCAATTCGGAAACAGCGCTTCATATGTGTAAGCTTAAAGGCACTATCAGTGATTTGCTAAATCAGAAAATCGAAAAAATAATCAGAAATCAGATTTTTGCATGTCTGTAACAAGAATAGGTATCCTAACATACCTTACTAACATACGGACACTTACTACATCACGTAATTGAATGGGGATTTGAATCTTTGAATACTGCCGTTTTCTTCCTTTCTGTCAAATTTTCAGTTCGAAAAATAACTTATGATAATTCTACAGACTTATCCTTCACTTTTAAGCTACTCCTGCAAATTTAAAATATTTTGACTCTTTCAGGACCGGTAGATCACTGATAGCGGCTTTAATTAAGGTGTACGCACGCATATACACACACACTCGCGCTCACACTCACAAGCACACACTCTCGCCCATACTACCCCACACACACACCCACACATACACACCCACACACACCCCCACAGACCCTCACACATACACACACACACACACACACAACACACACACACACACACGATCTCTACCACAGACACACCTACCTACACACACACGCGCGCTCGCGTTCGCGAACACACACACACACACGCGCTAATCTTCCGGTTCATTTTCCCATCTGAGCTGTGGTGTTGAACCGCTCCAGATACAGCATTAATCTGTCTTTTTCCTTTTCTTCTTTGTCATTTTTTGAAATAGACACTGCTTGTAATTCAACTAGCTATGTTGTGCAGACAACGAGCTTATCTGGTGGCGAACCAGAACCAGAACGAACAAAAACAATAGGGGGAAAGGGCGTTGTCTTCTTTCCGGATCATCGACAAAATTTCAGGGTTAAATCACATACAGATGCTGCAATAATACTTTCACCTGAAGGCTTCGTTTCGGATGAGGAAAGTGATGCGTATTATCTGATTGGTAAGTCTCGTTGGTAAGAAAGCCTGCATTTAATATAAACTCTTTCAAAATGCTTTATTGAATATGTTATCACTTCATTGCTTTTAGTAGTAATCCAAACAACGTGATTTTTCAAATTTTATTAAAAAAACACAACTTATCAACACTTTCTGACTCTTCATTTAAGGCAATAATAGCACATTTTTTGAAGAGCGCCCCCAATTTTTCAAAAAAAATTGAGATTTTTACACAGTTGCATTGGTAACTGGCTAGTAAACTATACCTGTGAATGGTTAAGCTCGAAAATGTCTGCGTCGCAAACGAAGGAATTTTGTAATTAGAATTATTAATATCGGAGATATCCGATAATAATTCAACGGCTGCTGGGAAGGCATTCCAATATGAAATAGCTCGGAAATAGCGCCATGTACGTGTTTACGCTCATGCATTAGTTATTTTATTGGTCCAGGCAAGTCAAGTTATAGGTCATTTTCTTGAGGTGGCACTATTTCATCATTGAACGGGGGACACACTTTAGCATTTCCAGCTCTGCCGTTAAGTTCAATCTGGGATCCCAAATCTAATTACAAAATCGCTTATTTTATGATAAATACGCATTTTGAGCATTCTCGTTAGCAGTTGTAGTTTCCTAGACAATTTACCAACATAACTCTGCAAAAATATCAAATTTTGAAAATTGGGGCGCTCTTAAAAAATGTGCTGTTATTGCTTAAAGGACAACAATCAGGCCTTCAACACTGATATGCCCTTGACGTCGTTTACAATAGCCAATTTACGTCCAGTTTGTCACGATACGCTTATCGCCGCAACGATTGCAACGATAGCTTTTCGTATCGTGACCTAACCCCTGTTTTATCGTTGCTGAAGGCAGGCTTACACACTGTAGATGCTCGCTTTCAGGAAGAAGCGTCACGATACGGAGACGATAAAGGATTTAACAACCTACATTTTACGAGAGTCACCTGTCTACTGACACACCTGAGTCTTTAGAAATACGTAATTGGCCTACTTCATTTTATTGCCACTCAAGCGAAGCAAAACTATTCGTTTACCCGTGTACACACAGGTAATTCGTTTTTGGTAGTTGTTGGAAATCCTTCCAACACAAACTACAATTTTACAATATTAAACATGAAACAAAATAGACTATTCTGTCCCACCACGACGAAAGTAATGCAAACTTTCTGGTGATCATAGGAAAAATTTACTTTAAAAAGATCAACATTTCTAGAACATCGCAAATAGTATCCCAATTCCATTGCATGTTAATAAATGCCGTTTGAAATGAAACAAACTGGCAAAGATTTACAAATGTACGAAATTTACTAAACCCAAATTTTGTTATTGCGATACATGATTTACTTTCAGTTTTGTTCAAAAGAAAAATACTATATATAGATCATATTTATAGATCTTAATTACCAACACACCAACAATATACAGACAAATATATTACATTGGCATTTAATCACCTCTCACTTTATTTTTCTGTTGTTAAACTTATTTTATGAAAATGGTGGTAGGCCTATTAGGTTAATATAAATGTTTGTGACATTTAAAACTTAAAATGTTAACCGCCCGTTTTGACAGTGATATTTAAAAACAATAACAAATCAAAAACCCTTTTAATGATTTTACAAAGATAGCGTCACTTAACAAGATAAAATGTAAAATTATGTAAACTGATAGGCCGACATGCAACTGACGCGTTTCTAAAATGATATTTGCTTGTGCTAAGATTTTAACACCACATAACACTTTTTTTTAAACTGACGCTTTTCTTAACTAATGATTTTGCCTGTGCTCGGATTTTAACACCACACTTTATCTTTTGTGAAACTGACGATTTTTGCATGTGTGATTTTAAGTTTAAGCGCATTCTAAAATAATATTTTAGCTGTTCTAGGATGTTAACGCCTCATGCTCATAATACTCTCTTCCTTAAAACTGACGCTTTTTCTAAAAGTAATTTTTTGCTTGGGCTAGGATTTAAACACCAAAAAATACCCTTTTCTAGAAAACTGACGCTTTTCTAAACTAATATTTAATAATAACACCCCGCATAATGCTATATTTCTAGAAACTGACGCCTTCTTTCAAGCGTGATATTAAGTTCAAATTCCGCCGCCATACGGCCTGACCCCGGTGTATGACCACCGCAGTTCAATGCACCATACCAGCACACGATCACCCGGCACATCTCCATTCCGTTGGTAAGCACGATACGCTGCAATGTGTGTCCGTATATTCCCGGGAAGTTTCCCTCAGCGGTTCGCCTGATTCGCCTAGTATGTACTTTTTTTTTGCGATAAAAAAATCAATTTATTGGCAGGTAGTATCCATTCAGTAATATGCTTCCTCTTTATAAAAAGGGAATATTGTCCGATAATTAATGATTAAAATTTATAAGCCTTATTTCATTGATTCTTAGTTGAATTCTAGAACTACATTTTTAAATTGTTTAACTAGTAAAATATGTTGTTAATTTTTTTCAAGCTTTATAATTCTTTTGCATTAACTTAATATAATTCCTACGCTTTCGAAATGAACTGTTTTAAGCCTATTATAATTTTTACTAATAATTGTTATAATCTTAATGTCAAAATTAGTACAATTCCCGCCTAGGCATTACAAATTTATATTTTAAAATTAGATTTGTGATATAATTAACTTTTTTATAGGCCTACTAGACAAATTAACATAAAATTACCAAAATACATTTGTTATTAACACATAAAAACATTGCTCTCCATTTATCTACTTTACTATATTGGTGATATTATGTCGCAGGTTTCCGTTATACCGTTCCAAACTAATAAAACGAGGTTGGCATAATGCTCCTCACTACTTAGCGCCGTACAATACGAATATTATCACAATTACAATTTTTTTAAAAAGTCATCAAAAGGATCAATTTGAAACGCCAATTCTTGGTGAATCTGAGTAGATTCTGACTAAAATTTAATTTTAATATTAAAGTAAGAATTAAAACCTCCTTGCTTTAACCATGCTTGAACTTTAATTCAATGAACCCTCCGCGAACATATTGAATGCCACGAGGCCGTATATTAAAACCTATTATATTTGCTTAATGTAAAATGTTTGTATGTTTAAAGTATAATTTTATGATGGATTTCAGTCCCTGCGCAACAGAACATGATCAGAAGGGCCTGAGAGCTAAATTGGTACACAGCAGAAAAGCCTGAGAGCATAATTGATGCACAGCGAAATCGATAACCTGTACTTGAAATCGGGTAATAAAAACTCGCGTTAACAAAATACCGTGTCAAGTGAAGTTATTAAACCGGCTCGACTGGAGCCAAGCTAATTGGGGGTCTAATACGGGAGCGACGATACGGTAACGATAGCTGTGCCCATGTTTGTGTGGTGAGTGGAGTAAAATTATCGTGACGCTTGTCGTGCCTCTTATCGTATCGTTACCTCAACTGTCACGATAAGCGTATCGTTGCAAACTGGAGGTCGCTCCTACACATTCTGCTAACAAAATACCGTAAAATTTACAGCACCGTGTAAACAGAATTCAATAAAAAAAATACTTGAAAACGTATATGTATTTAGTGAGTTTTGGATGTGTAGAGACTGACGACCAAGCTAACGTTGTAAGTCTGCATGTCCACCAAATGTAGATGACCTTTTTGTGGGCCGCCAGCTATGCTGGAATAACCACTTAATTCACAAAAGATTTAGACCTGTGTGAAAGCAGAGATAGTCCGCCGGGAGCCACAGTCCGGGCTCCATAGACGATAACGGAATATAACGTGAAACTAATGTCGCGTGCAGAGTCAACTGAATCGAGTGCCCTATTCTTTACCTTTGTAGCCGGACTATGAGTACGGCGAACTATATATAATTACTTCTACACCGGGTATAACGTTAGACCTGGGCTTAGTGTAATTTAGTCCCACCAGAAAAGACATTTTCCTTAGTATTGACATGAGGTATTTTGTATATATTTTGAAATTTTCATTTTAATCTTGGAAATCTGCTATTTGTTACTTTGTGAAAGAAAATGTGAAAAACTGTCACCAAATCAAATTTGACTATCAAACTATCAAAAAAACTATCAATTTTTTACTTTTTTTCATATCCGACCTTATAGCGTTCAGTTGTCACGCTTGGCTGCTTATGTGTTATGTAGGAACGGATGTTGCTTCGGACAAATGTCAACAGATTGGTGCATAATAGGCCTAATTAGTCTCATTTGCAATATTCCGATGCTATTCCAAAACGAACGTGAATCTCTACCAGAACCTAATTCCGAATTCACAAATTTTTTATGTGGGTAGTGCTAGATACAATATTATCCACGCAATTTGCTGTTGTTGATTTGCTATGATGAGCCTCATTTGGCATCGTGCTCTGGTTGGCTGACCTAAATGTCCTCCTTGGGCATTCCTAAAGGCAGAGAAATGCTAAACCATACAAGCAGCCGAAGTTTTCACTAGAGCGGCTAATGTCATCTGTTCAGCAAAGTTTCACAAAGGCATAATAGACAGATGGAGCTACATCAACTCCAGCAATATGCTGTCAGGGAAGTGGAATGATGGCGCCCAATATACGAAACAGGTTTAAAACCCGCCAAAAGTGGTCCAATAGATACTGCTACGGCGAATTTTCCTATTCCCTACTAAGTCACCTCAACGAGTGAGATATATCAGGAGTTCTTATCTTAAAACGAATAAAACTAGGCTCTCGCAACGGTGAACAAAGCGCTGGTGTTCTAACCAATGAAACTATTCCCAAAGAACCTCCAGGTGGATACCTGTTACTACTATGAAGAACGGGTTGGCTGGTGGGGAAAAGTACCGCATGACTACAGGAAAGACAGTGGGACCAGCATGTGAAAGACTTGCTGGGCCGGAAACGCCGGATACGACATGTTGGCCGCCTAAAAAATCTACTATCAAAATTGCCCACGAAAAGTCCTTTAAAGAAAAATACCCCTGGGTCCATGCGAGATGGGACGGAAGATTGGACCAAATGGACGGATCTACGACGGCAACGACCTCTGTAAATGACTAGAATCGAGCAATGACCTCTGGCAATGACTAATAGACAGAGGAGTAGTTCTGAAATACAGATATTGGTTCTACCTTTCCAATTTGCGAAAAACAGGCTTCAAGTAATGTGAAACTCCACCAAACGAGTAATCTAGTTGTGGAACAAGTTCATCGCAGCCATGCTTTTCCCCCTGAAGGCAGACGTAAGTCAAACCAGTCCCCGCCGCACCCAAACCCAGAGGTAACAGGCCTTGGCTTTCGAAGTCGGCAGCAAGATCTTTATCACAAAAGAAAACAGAGAAGAAGCCCCCTAAATGCAGAAACCTTGATGCCAAGGATTACATAAATCTACCAAAAGCCATCTGAAGACTCAATCACTTTAGGAAGATTTACCAACTGAAATAGGCGATATTCACAATGGCATTTAACAATCTGGAGCATCCATTTCCCTACAATAGACTCTAGACAGATTTGGAGTTAAACCACAGTCTCCAAAAAGATGTAAGAAAAGCAATGCACAAGCCAAAACAAAAACAAGGTGCACTCAGCTATTTAAAAAGATTTCCTTAAGCTCGTATGCCTACACAACAAAGTGGAAACTTAGCTGAAAATCATAAGAAAGTCAAAGTGCCAGCAATAGCGCCCCAATTTCGACAAAATCCCACGACACATATGAAAAACGTCTACCTGAATGAAAACAAACAATATCTCCTTCCTGCAAAACGCTAAGAAGTTTTTTTCAAAATGTCAACAGTGACAGAAAGCGCAACTACTAATACAACCCTCTAAAGGGCAATCGACCACCAAAGTCGACCAATGAATTCAACACTAAACCACCCAGTCTGTCAGAGTTTACAGCTATCTTCAGAAAGAAGAAATAACCAGTGCTCTAGGTTCCAATCGCATCCATACCTAGTGTGGAAAATGTCTCCAAGAACAACCCGTCCTACTCTACATGAAATTATTTCAATATATGGAAAACGCCGCAATACCTGTGAGCTGGAGAACTAGAGAAACCATCTTATATCCAAAAGGGAGAACACTAGTGATCCCTCTTGCTTCAGGCCCCCATCACAAACCGAAGACTTCTAGTGAAACCAACCTCGTATTCTCCCTCAATCACCATCAACTTTCTGACAGAAAAAACTAAATCGACGAATCCACTCAAAAGGGTTCAATGTGAAAAAATATCACGATTTGGGCGGAACAAATCAGAACCCTAACTGAAATGCATCCAGATGCAAAAAGAATTGGTAAACCAATTGTGACAACATGCTGGAATGCAAAATGCATACGGTACTCTGCCACACAACCGTGTACAGTTTGCTTTAAGATGGTATCATGTTCCAGACTAATTAGGAGATCATATTTAATACTATGATGAGCTGTTCCTATGCGTCAAAACAACTGAATAGACAGACTGATGGATACAGTGCATGATATGAGTCTTCAAAGGCTGCCCATCTCCATACAATCCTGGTTCTGGCCGTCTTCAATCTGTGTATTGATCTCCTAGACCAGTCCAAAAACACCTCGAGGACTCATGAGTGGATTCATTTCATCTGCCAAAGCATACGCAGATGGCCTGACCCTCGTTAGCAGGAGTCCAGAAGGATACCAAGAACTTGTAAACTACAGTGAACAAGTTCCTCAAGTGGACACGGACCATGAAAGCCAAAAAAACAAGCAAATGGAAGTCTCATATGACATGAAGAGGTTTGTCCCCAACGCCCAGAACAAAAGCGACAAGGACACAAAAACGCAATATGTGGCATACGATCCCGGCCAAGAAATGACGGACAGCAGATTGCTTACATCCACAGTCCACGTCAACCATGCGGTTTCTACGGAAGTGATATATAACCCGACTTGAAGGACAAAACATCAGGACATGGTATGCACAAAATGACTAGAAGCTTCAAAAACAATTCAAGTCAACTGAGGGGGGTCTATGAAGCTAGATATACAATAATTGCTATTGTACCCAAAAATGCGTTGGCGTTCAACATCTATAAACTTCCCAATTTCAGACGTCGAAAGTCTTTGAGTCTACTTGCACCAAATACTGAAGCAATGGGCACGTATAAGCAGATAGTTGCACCACCTCCAGCGCTCTGTACAGGCAGGAACAACACTATGGCCTGAAACTGAAAAAGGCTAACCACATCAGCAAATGTATGCAAAGTAACTAAGTACCAGGTAACACAAGTACTTAAAGATGGAAGTACACAGACACTCTACCAGACAGAACATGCATGGAAAGTAAAAAGACGCACGAAAAAGCCGATGGAATGGTATTAAAAGACTTAGAACAGAGGAACGGCATCTTAATTCTAATTAAAGGGTAGAGGTCAGACGGACGGAGCCGGTCATGGGTACAAAAAAAAAACCAAAAAGCTGATCAAAAGACATTGAGTCACAAGAAACAAAAGGAAATCCTCCACCGGGGATACTAAAAAGAGTAGATAGATGCGGGGAGACATGTTGGTTCTACCTCATTACCAATGCCTAAGACAGAGCAAACCAACATTCTAAAGGAAGGCCAATGACTGGATATTCCTGATGGATGAGTAACGAACAAACAAATAGTGTTCCCACAAGAAAAATCACTGAATGATCTGTGAAACAGATAAGAGAGAGACCAGATTATCACCATCTTGTCTACCAAAACACAGACAGCGATTATCATAAAGCTGACGGTCCCTATGGCGGAGAACATATCCAATACATATGCAAGAAAGTTAAATACCAAGATCTAGTGGTTGGCTGTGAAAGCAGAGGATGGTTATATATACTACTTTCCAATAGAAGTAGGAAGAAGAGGTTTCTGTAATACATCAGTCAACAAAATGCCTGGCATCCTTGGCCATTCCTAAAGGAAAGAGAAAGGCTATGACCGATAAAGCAGCCAAAATTGCACTCAGAGCAAAGCTATGTCATCTGCGCTCAAGCATGAAGCTCCAAGGAAGTCAGATAGATGGTAGTAATGTAAGTAATATGCTGTGGGGGAAGGGGAATGATTGAACGCTCCACAAAACAAGGTTAACCCGGCAAAGGTCTGGTCCAAAAGCCCAGGACAGAGACCTCAGAACACACACTAATATAGACAAAGAGGATAAGGTGACTTTTCCCTACTAAATGCTGAAGTAGTTTTATGAACTCCTTTACCAAGAAAGACCTTTTAAAGCCAACCAAAAACGTTTTTTAGGGGTTTTTGCTTTAAGATGGATTCCACTTTGAGAGAAATGGACCTAGTATGCAAATTACCACCACTTTGATTTTTGTAATCACCTGTTTTCATGAGGGTCCACAATCCCTACGATCAATTTTAACTATGATGACAACTGTTATTATTCCGGCCCCGGACCCATCTACGTTAAATGGTTGGTTTGCTGTTGTGCAGCCATTACAACGACTTCCACCATCTCATTTTAAACTGTTATCAATCACCCGCAGAAAAGGAAGGGATTCAATTATTAACAGCGACTCCTTGATCGCAATCCCCTCTGCCGCAATCGATGATCGGCGAGAATTATTACTGGAGATGTTTTTTTGAAAAACTCTATGTACGGAACAAGAAAAGTGTAAAAAGTATATTGCATAATACAAAACGTTGTTCGTGTTTCGGTTTGTATTGTGCTGTTTTCGCGCAAGGTTTGTGAATAGTATGCGTTCTGCTTTAGTGCCCAAGACTGCCAAGAGTGAGAAAAATAAAGGGATTGAAGTTTGACTAAATTTGAACGTGTTGACCCGGGGGTATCTGGATTTTCGTGGGTACCCATGCTCGTTCCAGAGGTTCTGAAAGTGGCCCAACGGGACCAATTTTAGTTTTAAAATATACCCGGCCCCTAATGGGACCAGCTTTGGTGACATTATTTTATTCAGTTTCAGTGAAAATATACCACTAGCGGGACTCTAATTTGCAGTGCGAATAGTGAGATTATACACATTGCGGGGCCTATTTCTCAATACATGAAAAAAAAGCTACACATTTTAAAATAGCCAATAAAATATAACAAGAAATGCCACCTTGTGTACTGCAAAACAAAATACAACACTTAGGGTTATTTTGCTGATATGTTAGGTTAAATTTTTAATATTTTATCATTGAACCCGTACAATCACCAAATGAATTTGTTACCCTGCGGGGACTAAAACTGAATATTGTGAATTATTTTGATACTCCTAGCGGGATTTAATTAGTCCGCATTTGCAGCTTAGTCCCTCGGTTTTTTTAGGGGCACGTTGTGGTCCGTGGATTGAGCGCTCGTCCCGCAATCCAAAGGTTCTGGGTTCGAGTCCCACTGCGGCCAACGTGTTGTGACCTTGAGTAAGGCACTTTACTTTAATTACTCTTCACCCAGGTGTATAAATGGTACAAGCATTATTCTATGCTGGGAAGGTAACAGATCACTGTGCGGAGAGGAGTGGCGACACCCCCAAAGAAAAGAACATGTAATACGGAGGAGTTCTTTCTTTTTTTTTCTTTGGCCCAAACGCCAAGGAAAGAGAGATGGGCACTCCGCGCAAGAAGATTTTTTTGTTTGCTCGGCACGAGACTTACTTTACCCTCTTTTTTGGAATGAGCATGGGTTCCCGACCACAAATCCAAGAACCCCGGGCGTGTAGCGTGTTGACGGTTTCCATGTAAGCGTTAAATATGTTTGAGTTATTTTCTCACGCCTGCATCGCCGTGCTGATTCGCTGATTACCGAGACCATCGATGACCGGAATGGAAGTAATAAACTCCAAATGTTCTTATCTTAAAAATGAAATGTGCCTTTTTAGCTTTTCCAAAAGTGTGTCATTACTACCAATTTAAGCTACACATAATTAAATAGTAGCTTCATATTCTGAAAGCAAAAGTATTTTCTTCATAATACGTATTTATGTATAATTAAAAAAATGACCCCAGCACAGGATTTCTTTGTTACTTATCCCCCTTTCAGTCATTGAACATTCATACTTTCTTATGTGAAAAATTATTGATCACGGCACAATGTCTTTAATTTAATATTTTTTTATAAATGACGCTACATTCTTTAAAATTTAATTAGAGCACTATCTTAAATATAGTCAAAGGCCTGGAAGGCCTGGAAGATTTAAGATAAAGATGTTTGTTTTATGTATTTCCAAAATTACAACCAAATACTGTCATTTTAAAGATTTTACGTACAGTATTTATTGTAAGTGCACAGTATTTATAGTGGACTTGTGTTATGGTGTTTTATACTATATGATTAGTTTTCCAACAAAGATGTGAACAACTATTATCATTATACAGAATTGTCTAGTGGCGGGCGGTACGATGAACCTCTACAAGAGATACGATAACAGGTGGAACCGGGATGCTCAAGTCCCTGCTCCCAATTTGATTGGTACTGACTTTGTGGATTTTTTAGTCGTGGAGGTAAAGTCGCCAGCCCAATACGATTCATGTCGGCAGCGGCGAGGGAATGGAAAAGTAGGATTCTCTCTTGGAAGACACGGGCTGTGCTCTGCATTAAATCAAACTACATCCTAGTTCAGACCTATAATGATGCCGCAAGTCGTTACGGCGGAATGGGAAATTCGCGATGGAGGTTTATGGCAATTTTTTATTCCACGTTCGGAATGATAATTTCCGGTTGCAATATGATTTCATTGTATGTGTGTTTTTAAGTTCAGACTGTGTAGAAGATATGTTCTAGGTTTGCGCCCGGTGTCGTTTAACACCGACTGTCACATTTTGGTGCCAGCCTGAGGGCCAGTGGACGATTTGGGGGGGGGAACCGGGCGGCGGACAGCCCCATATTTTTGACAGGCAAAGGACGCCGTGCGCCCACTGTAGATCTAAAAAGAGTTTTGTGTGTGTGTTTGTGTGGGCAATACTCCTCCCCTTCCCCACCCCCGCTTTCAGATCTGCAGAAGCCACAGGGTATACTGTAATTTTACAAATTGTTGCGGCAAGCAAAATAAATGATGGGCGCACCCCCCCCCCCGAAAAATTCCTGGTGGATCTGTGCCGGCCCACCCCCCATCCCCCAGGGGTCGTAGAAAAAGTCCTCTGGGTGACTTCGGCTGTGCTTGGCCATTTGTTATAAATAATGATATCTCACACATATTGCACTGGTAAAAAAATGTCCGTAATTTTACGGAAATTTCTGGCCACAGTATTTCCAGTCATTTTTAGGTAAATTTTACCAGAAGTTGGCGCCCCCCCCCCCCCCGAAAAATCCTGGATCCGGCCCTAGGCGTAGAAGAAAAAATTCCTGCTGGGGTGACTTATGATGCTTGCACTTTGTATTATAAAATAAAATGATATCCTCAACATGGGTGGGTAAGAAAACGTTCAAGGAAGATGGCCCGGATTTTCATATTTTATAAAAACGCGATTCTATACCCATGTGGGTAAAATTAATATTGGTGAACCAAAATTAATTTTATACCCATATGTGTAAAATTAATATTGGTGGACCAAATTGGTCACATTTTCGTTCATATCTTCCAAATCAAACGTCCTTTAGCCCAAAGATTTCACAGGGTAAATAAGAAAAATAGTACCTTTCTTCAGATACCAAAATTTTGACCACTTCCGGTAAAATCTGCACTTCTGCGGACGAGGCTATTAGCGGTCAGACCATGGTCCTTTAACTATTATTAACAGCTCTTGAGCGTATTAAAAGTCCATGGTCCGATCGCTAATAGCCTCGTCCACAGGGACCCCCAGATTTTACGGGAAGTAGTATCAGAAGAAAGCTACTATTTTTTCATTTACCCTGTGAAATCTTAGGGCTAAATGATGTTTGGATGTTATGAGCAAAAGTATGCCCCATTTTGGTCGACTAATGGGATTAAACAATCACGTTCTTGGATCTCACTTCAAAACGGTTTGAAATATCGGCGCGAAACTTTACAGATGGAGTTTTGGGGTGAAGGCCATTCCAACAAGATGAACAATTTATAGACTTACATCGGGGCATCCCTCTTTAAACTATTATTAACAGCTCTTATGGCAGCTATTTTTTTTAGTATGCTGTCTATGGCTGATAGGGACTCACTAATATGGAAAGGACATTGAGGTGACATTTTATTCATTTTCAAGAAAAAGTGCAAGTATTATTTGCGGGATCAGACGGTATTATATGATTACAATAATGTTAGCCCCCGATGCAACATAATTTGTTATACAGTTGTTTATTTGGTCTACGCCCCATTGGTCTGTATATAATTAGAAAGAGTAGTTTCTGAATGTCTAAATTTAAAAAAGAATTTTGAATTTGCTCGTGCCAAACCGAGTTATACTAATTTAAATAAAACCAACCATTTTCCTGATTGCACACATCTGGGTAAAATTTTATTTACATCAAAATGCGTGAACAAAAAAGCCTCAATAGGTTTGGAACTTTCGTCGTCAAAATTAGTTTTACTTTTTATACTCATACTCAAAATCCATCAATCAAGAGCAACGTGTAAATGCTGACAATTTTAAATGGTATTTTGAATCTCGCGAGTCTCCAGCACTGTGTCCTCTTGGTAGATTTCTCTTAGAAGAAACACTTCATTGCATGTTTTGAATAACAAAACATAATTGCAGAAACGGTTTGCGATGAAAAATATGCTACTATGGTTACTAAATAGAAAGAGCAACTAATGATCTTGATTAATGGTTCTTGAGTATGAGTATAAAAGCCAAGCTTTCATTCTGACAATAAAAGTTGCAAACCAATGCATCTGTCTTGTTCACGCTTTATTGATTTGGCGTGAGCCGTGAATAGAAACTGGTGCAAGTTGTACAGTCAGGAAAATGTGTGATTTTTTTTTTAAATGAGTATAACTTTGTCATATGCAAACTTTTTTTTTTAATTTCAACCTTCAGAATTTACTTATTGCAATGCTATATTTCTTTTCAGAGACTTCCTTTAATATTATTTACTAAACCACGATAAAGTGAGTAAACTTCTTTTTGAATCAGCCTGTATATAATGAGGAAAAAATCCAAAAAGCAAATGGAAACAAGTTATTAAGCATGGATTGGGAACCTAAGGTACATAAAGCTACTGGGCCGACCGGGGAAGGAGAGAAGATCCGCTGCGCGTACCCGTATATCTTACATCTTTGCATTTTCAAGCATATTACTGCATCTAGTTATACCCTAGGCCACAACATTGTTTATTTGTCCATAGAGGCCCCGAAACAGTAAGGTCGGTAGATCGGATAATTTTGTTTTAATATTGTACTTGAAACTCAATTTAAAGAATGGTAAATCAAAACACAACACTTTTACTGTTTAACTCTTTTATTCAATGGCCATCGATTCAAACAACTCACCCAAATTCTGGGCAACATGGTATAGGCCCATGCCGATTTTGAGGTGATGATTCCCATTCACTCTAAGAAATAAAGGTTCAACATAGAACCATTTTTTAAAAGTCCTGTATTTTTCACCCTAAGCAATTATATGGTTCTATAAAGAACCTTAAAAAGTTCTATGAAGAACCTTCAAAATTTAAATAGGCCTATGAATGTTCGTTTTGCATGTGTTCACATATATTTTGAAAAGTAAAGCCATGTGGAAGGCAGTGATGACCCTTTGGTTCTAAAATATTTTTGTGGCCAAATAAAAAATCATTTCTTTTTGTTCTACCAAGAACCTCTGAAGGGTGCTTTGTTTTAGGGTTCTTAGAGTTTAAGGTTCTACAAAGAACCATTTTCTTGGCTACAGAACCTTTTTGGGTTCTATAAAGAACCCCGTGAAGATTCGTTAGAGTTCTTTATAAAATGGAAAATCAGTAGTATAAGGAGCTTTGAGTGGCAAACCTTTAAATTTCCACTACTACCACCAATTTTTCCCCAAAATGTGAAAAATTACTTCCATGTCGTTCGCGTGTTTTTCTATTGTTATAAAGTATGAGCAATTTTAGTTGATTAGTTTTAATTAATCTCAGAGTATGCCTTGAAGGCTCAGTCACACAGCCGATTTTTTGCTAGAAAACCACTTCCAGACTGCTCCCGACTGGTGCCGATTGGCCAATTTTTCGAAATTCGTGAGCAGTTTTTCTTTTTCATGTGTAGTTTTGGCAAGGTCTGGGCCTGTTCTGTACAGTCGTCTGTAGTCTTACACATTATTTGCTAGAAAACCGCTTCCAGACTGCTCAAGACTGGTGCCGATTGGCCATTATTCGAAAATCGTGAGTAATTTTCCTTTTTCAGGTGTAGTTTTGGCCAAGTCTGGGACTGTCCTGTACAGTCTTCTGCAGTCATGTGTGGTCGGGAGAACGTGGCAAGTTTGAAAAAAAAAACCGCCACGATTTTTTTCTTGCAGCTTAAAAAAATCGTGGCGGGTTTTGGAATCGGAAGGTCGGCTTGAACACATGAGCGGTTTGGAAGCGGTAGCCGATGAGTTGGTGCACATCATGAGTGTTTGTGTGCAGTTGGAAAGTGATCGACAATGAGTCTGCTCCAAGCGGGAGAGAAAATGCAAGCCAACTGGACATGTTAAATTGGCGGTTAAACTCGGCGACTACAGAAGATATGTCGCCGACTTGCAGTCTTGACAGCAACTGGTGCTGTCGTGTTAAGGTCTGCGACTGATTGAGAACTGAACAAGTGACATGCTTGGTCTTGTTGATTTAATGATGCTGTTGCCTACTCAGTCTGCATGCTCGGCGATTGAGCATCTCTTGTCTGGTAATTTGAACAAGACTGCCGCCGATTTTGAAAGAAATGTGGTCTTGTGTAGTTAGGAAGAGGTTGGGTCGCGTCGCGGGTTGTTCATATGACGGTACCTTTCTTGGCGTCAACAACTCGGCGACCAATCGACGAGCAGTCTTGTTGATTCCATGATGCTGTCGCCTACTGCTCGGCGTTTCAGCCTCCCTTGTCTCGTTGACGACGTGGATACTCGCAGATTAATCATCCCTGGTCGGGATAAAAATTGTACATTGTACAAGACTGTAGCTGATTTTGAAAAAAAATAATGCGGTCATGTGTAGTCAGGAAGTGGTTGGGTCGGGAGCGTTTCAGCCTCCCTTGTCTCGTTGACGACGTGGATACTCGCAGATTAATCATCCCTGGTCGGGATAAAAATTGTACATTGTACAAGACTGTAGCTGATTTTGAAAAAAAATAATGCGGTCATGTGTAGTCAGGAAGTGGTTGGGTCGGGAGCTGTTGACCCGATCGAAAATCTCTTCCCCACTTTACTCCAACAGACCTGAACTTTTGGTATCAGAAGAAAGTTTATACTTTCCTCATTACCACATTGAACGGGAAATGTTTCGTTTACTAGTGTGGAGGATCCAGGCCCGTAACCAGGGGAGGGGAGGGGCGGTGGGGACGGACCCCCACCCATTCCAAAAGCTCCCAAAACCCCTAAAAAAGAGTTGTAAATAAGGCCACAAAAGGAGCGAAAAATTAGGGTTTTTATGTTTTTCTCTAAAACAGGTTAACATTCCGGTAAAAAAGTCAACTTTTGTCAAATTCGCCAAAATCAGATGTTTTAGGTGATATACTTCTACATTTAAAGGGAGGAAAGGTTTTGAAAAATCGGACCATGATTGGACAACCTACCTTTAATCTAGAGTCATGTAAAATTGACCAATTTAAAGAAATCAGTACTGCTAGCTGTTTCCACCAGTATGTAATATGTATACTTAAAGGACCACGGTCAAATCGCTAATACCCTCGTCCCCCGAACCCCAGATTTTACCGGAAGTGGTTAAAGTTTTGGTATCTGAAAAAGGCTATTTTTCTCATTTACCCTGTGAAATCTAGGGCTAAAGATGTTTTGTTTGAAAGTTATGAGCGAAAATGTACTCCATTTCGGTCGACCAATATTAACGACACGATACTCTATGGGCTTAAAAAGGCGTGTTTTTAGCTCTCACACGAAAAGGGATTGAAATATCGGTGCGAAACTTTACGGTTGGGGTTTTGGGGTGAAGGCCTTTTTTTTTTTTTTTTTTTTAAAAAGAGTTGTAAATAAGGCCACAAAAGGAGCGAAAAATTAGGGTTTTTATGTTTTTCTCTAAAACAGGTTAACATTCCGGTAAAAAAGTCAACTTTTGTCAAATTCGCCAAAATCAGATGTTTTAGGTGATATACTTCTACATTTAAAGGGAGGAAAGGTTTTGAAAAATCGGACCATGATTGGACAACCTACCTACCTATTTTTCTCATTTACCCTGTGAAATCTAGGGCTAAAGGATGTTTTGTTTGAAAGTTATGAGCGAAAATGTACTCCATTTCGGTCGACCAATATTAACGACACAATACTCTATGGGCTTAAAAAGGCGTGTTTTTAGCTCTCACACGAAAAGGGATTGAAATATCGGTGCGAAACTTTACGGTTGGGGTTTTGGGGTGAAGGCCATTCTATCAAGATCAAAACTTTAAATACTTAAATCGGATCATCCCCTTTAAATGAGCGCATTTAGCCAAATGAAATAGTGAAGTTGCCTTCGTTTCCTTGTTTACGATGTTTTAATTACAATTTCTACTTACAGCAATAAAACTACTTTCTACGAATTATGATGGTGATACTAGCGATACCGTGACCCGATCTACTGGCACCGTAAGTTTTTTTTTACTGTATTTTGCGAAACGAAACGCCCGTTAGTTTACACGCTTTATTCCGTCATGCATACATAACGTGCATAATGGAATAAAGCGTGTAATGCATGCGTAACGTTTCGTTTCGTTTTGCAAAATACACTAAGCCGTTGGTAACATATATAAACTGTATACTTTTAAGTTGCTTCATTCCCAATAACACAGGCGCACAAAAAAGTCAGTAACATTTATCTCACATGTTACATTGAATAACACTGAAGCAAATCAAAATGTCCGAATATTTGGGAGTTTATAAGATCGTATACCACACTGCACATTCCTCGCATTCAATATCCATACCCTCGGAAAAGCACTGGAGGTGACGCGATGGGTTTAATGTTAAAATAAGTAAAAGTACACTGCATTTAACCAATATTATGCTTTCCATTGACATTTTTTAAGAATAAACTGAAAACAGTTCATTCTATAAGAACGAATGCTTATTTTTGAATTCCTTGTTTGAGTTCCTTTCATTTGCACCCAAACATAATATTGAAGATTTTTTTTTAAATGACCCTTGTGCATGGAAGGGTATCAAACTTCATGTAATTGGCTAACTGCATGGCGCAACTAAAATAGCATGAAGTGTTTCAGAAATGGTCTCTGTGCTCCCTGGTTACAAAGGACAGAAGATATGCTACAGCCAGCTCTTCCAGTTAATGGAGAAAACGTTCTGACAAAGACTCCCGCCGCCAGAGAGTCGAGGAAGCGGAGCAAGGCCGCAGGGAAAGCAGATTAAGGAACCGAGCTTTCTTCTCAGACACCCAGCCAGCCAACACTCAAGTAGGAAGATACCAGCACGGTAAAGTTAGCAGGATATTGGATATTCGGCTAGACAGATATTCGGCTAGACGGACATTCGCCTAACGGACATTCGCCGACCGCTTTTTCAATTATTCATAGCTAAAAAGTAACCATACGATTTTTTTTATTTTGCTTCAAATATTCCCCAGCACCCACACTCTTCCAACAAAGAAAATAGAAACACTTTCGTTATAAAGCACTCAATGCTGATACCAGTGGATAGCTATGGTCCTCTTCTTTCCATTGATACCAAAATAAGTACCAACATTCCTAGTATGGCGTCACAATGACGTCATCAAGTTCGCGAGTCGGCAAAATTGGCATTTTCCACAGAAAATAGGCGAAAATCCAATTTTGCGCTAAAAAAACCTAGGAATATCGGATTTTCATGCGGTTTGCAGCTCTAAATGATGCCAATTGGCTAGTTTTACATAAACTGAGTTTTAGACCCATACTGTTCATAATATTTTCAAAAATTATTCCCCAGCACCCACACTCTTCCCACAAAGAAAATAGAAACATTTCACCACAGATTAAGGGAGATCATGTGGTTTTTAAAGTCTGACTCAGAGATTTCGAAATATTATTTTTTTGTGTAATAATGAAAAATAGTCAACTAGAACTAAAGATAGTAACCTGAAATTTGAGATGAATCGGATTTTTCGTTTTGATGCAGTTAACATTTATGTGAAGTATTACGTCCCATAGGATACTGTGTATAACAAAAATTCCGGATCCGGAATTTTATAACAAAGTTGTGATTTTCTATATGAAGGAATTCGATTTAAGCTTAGCAATTTCACACAGTGATTAGTATATGGACAAGCATTATGTACATGCAAAAAACACGATTTTTTGGAAATTGAGGGCGCCCTCTTCAGGAAATCTCTGAGTCGGCCTTTAATTAGTCATTTTCTTCATATGGCATAATTTCAGGACTTACTCCCCCCGAAAAAAATATTTTGGCTTCAAATATTCCCCAGCACCCACACTATTCCCACAAAGAAAATAGAAACACTTCACCACAGCTTAAGGGAGATCATTAGGTTTTGAATCAGTAATTTTCTTCGTATGACATAATAATAGGAATTACTCCCCGAAAAAAAGGAACCGATTTGTTTTTTTTTAATTTTGGCTTCAAACATTCCCCAGCACCCACACCTTTCCCACAAAGAAAGCTTAAGGGAGATCATTAGCTTTTAAATCAGCCATTTTCTTCAAATGACATTTTTTTTTTTTTTTTTTTTTTTTTTTAAGATCATTAAGCCACTATCAGTCATTTTTTTCAAATGCCCATTTTGTCTCTAAATTGCTAGGGTTAGGTCATATCATCACCTTATATTACTTTTCTTTGTGAAAACAGACATTTAAGCAGTCTTGAAGATGCCATTTACGACTGTTTTTAGACATTTAAAAAGTCGGATCCCGTCTTTTATTAGTAAACAAAGCATAAAAATCATAATTTTTGACAAATACGGCGTGTTACGCTTACATGGGTCTTTACTACAACAATTTCTAATACAACAGTGCCAAAAAATGGACTTGTATGAAAAATAGGGGGCCCAATTTGTTTACATTGTGAAGAAATCGCTGATAGTGGCTTTAAGGGAGATCATTAGGTTTGGAATGAGTCCATTTTCTTCATAGTATATAATTTATAGACAAACTTTTTTTTTGTTTTGGCCTGAAGTTGCACTTCCGCATTGATAGTTAAGAGAAGATGATACTATAATTATCTCGTCTTGGAAAGAAATTCGCTTTAGGATTATTTTGTGGGAGAGAGAGAGTGAGAGAGAGAGAGAGAGAGGTTTTCTTTCTTTGTTTGGGAAAGTAAAGATAGGTTTCTTTTGAGATAGAGAGAGAGAGAGAGATTTTCTATTGAGGAAGGGAAAAGTATTTTCTTTTTGGGAAGTAGGGGAGAGTTCTTTATAGTCCTCTTTATAGTCCTCTTTGGAAAGGAAATTTGATTTTTTTGGAGAGGAAGGGAGAGGGGGTTTTCTTTCCTTTCCTTTCCAAATTAAAACAAAAACGAGCGCCATTACCTAATAAATCACAAAACCATCCTTGGACCCGAACTTCGTCGGATGTATTCACCGGGCTGTTTAATTAGTGCATCTCCATAGGCGGACTGACCATAGACCTGTTGTGGAATTTTCCACATGGGCCGCTTGGAATTGGACCACTTTGGACCGGTGTCACGAATAGTGGGACTCTGAAGTTTATTACATTACACAAATCTCAGGGTCCCTAAATTTTGAGGGTCTGGGGACTGAGTGTACTAGTTGTGAGTGTTCCATGCAGTTGAATTCACAGTCCTAGGACCATATGTTTTAAAATTAGGGGTCCTATGGATACCAAGTTTTGATTCTCAGTGTCCTGAGGGACTATCGGTAATGACACGTAGTGTCCAATGGACTACATGTAATAAAAGGAAGAGTCCTAGGACATTAAAAATAGTGGGACTCTGAAGTTTATTACATTACACAAATCTCAGGGTCCCTAAATTTTGAGGGGACGGTCTGCTGTATTAAGGGGTGTCCCATGCAGCACGGTTTCGAAAGTCAGCATCCAGCAAAATTGAGGTCGCTGTAAAGGCACCACCCTTAATATGTATCTCTAAGGGGCATTTGAACTTATTGTTTTGTGATGTATCATAACAGTCTCAATGACATTCAGCATAATGGTGTCACACCACCCTCATGTGCAGATGCACATAGCTTTTTAAAATCGGGATAATTTAAGGGGGTAGTTTATGAAAAATAGGCTATTAGGAATGGATCCACAACATGACACAATTTCAAAATTCGAAATCAAACTATGGAAATTTCCCAAGCTGTTTTTGCAAATCCATGTGAGAATTCAAAGTCGGTAATTCCAATGGCATTTTCATCATTCTTTGGGTGTTGTTGACCAAAGAGAACGATAAGAGATAATCAAACAACCTACTACGTGATATTTCTATCTTTGGAATTTTTTCAGTGGGTCAGTTAACTCGGTAAATCCCAAAGCTCATTTGGGTGAGCTACATCAATTACTAATATTCACGCAGTGAATGCATCTGTTAAAATAACACAGTTGGTATTGGAAGTTTTTTACGATTTTTTATTGTGGAAATTTCCCCCCTTTGGATGCATGATCTTCATGCACCTTCTGGATTCACTATGCAAATTCCCATGCATTTTGGAGACGAAGGGTGTGGTTAATAAGAGGGTGTGGATAATTCTGGATTAGCCCCACAATAATTATGACTGCTTCTGTTCCAAATCGGTCTAATTTGGTTTCAAATATTGGTTCTCGTCATGGCCCATAGTTCACTGTGGTAAATTTCTTCTATTATTTGCGGTTGTTTATGCAGTATTTCCAGTTATAAAAATAAGAAAAAGAATAAAAAAAAACTCCCCAATTTTTTTTATTTTCAAAGCTTTTCAAGTACATAATTTGGCCATAGAGAATAAAACGTTGTTTAACTGATTGCCAACCCCTCGTAACCGAATCCGTGCAAGTATAGGATTTAAGTGATCTATTGTAATACTTATCGCGTCATTACATTACTACAAGATAATATGTATTGTCGAGTGGTAATCTCATTTTTGCAATTACTTTGATAATCCCGGGAGAGTCTACAAAACTTGACCGGATGTTGCCGCCATTTGAACTTTTTAAATAACACATCTAAACATATATGTGTCATCGGAAAGAAGGTATTTTATTATCTTTATTTTGCTGTAAAGATAATTCCAAACGGATAAGTATAGGCCGAGCTCCAGTCTTTTAGATAAATAGTCAGCTTTACCATATCCACGAATTCCCATTTAAATACATGGTGGCCAACTAAGTTAATGACTCTCCAAAATGTCATTGTTTAGTGAAATAAAGTGGTATATTAAGGTGTCAAAGTCAGTGATAATTGGAAGTTCTTTTGAAACACCTTGTTGCAGCAGTGTGGCATATTTGGTCTATAAATATAGACGATACTTTAAAACCTCAAAAGTTTGTCAACGATGTCTGTTCATCCATGATGGTATGATTCATTAAAACCCCTCAGATCCAGAAATGATACATCAAGGTATTATTTTCAATGGATTTTTATGCTTGATGAGGACTGAAGCAGTGTTAAGAGGAATCGATGCTAAATTGCGCAATGAATTGTGGGGTTTTAAATAGCGTCGCATTTATTCTGCCGTCAATAAATAGCCCGATTTCTTCTGGGACAATGATTTGCTTCCAACGCCATTCATTTAATGCGATCCGTGGACTAGAGAGCACATCACAAAGACTACTGATTCAAACACGATTGTAAGCTCGGTATATACCAAACCGATGTGAATGATCTTTGCAGAAACTTCTTAACAGAGATGACTAAGCTTCCAGGATGTTCGATATAGTAAACTTATAAAATTCCAAAATGGCGGACACAATCAGGGTCCATTTTGTTTGTTACGCACCCTCCATGTATGACCTTGCCTCTTGAGGCGTCCTGGCAACAGTTTGTAATTTTTCAAAGGTAATTTCTCAGGAAACGTTTTTGTATTTCGGTATTAGCACACATCGACGATTTACAACACAAGTTACTGACGATCCTTGTTGAATTTAGATCAATTGTGTTTGTTGAAAAACGCAAGAAGTAAATATATTCTGTAACTATTTATTAGAGGAAGCATTAAGGAAAATACGTCAAAACAATGTAACGTTTTGAATACTTTCATTAAAACTGTGTGGTGGGTCAATGTTCGCGCACTTTGGCCATGAGAATACAGGATAATGACCTATTTGGTCCAGAGGGGCCACAGTTGGCCGAAGCATTTAGCAATTGTTAGTGCCAACGCCAGTTTGGGACGTAGTTGCCAGTGGGCCATTGCCATTTTGGTTTAAAATAACCCTTTGTTCAATAGCAGTTTACCACACAGTCCCATTTTCCACATGTCCAGCTACTATCGTAGTCGAAGGGCCACATTTTACAGTGTAAACTCGTGCACTAATACGACCCGCAGCGGCCATAAAATGAATGCAATTGACTTGGTAACAGCCTGAAAACAGGGGGCAGTTGGAAAACTAGCACAGGCTAATACCTCGAGGGCACCTTCTACTCGAGCCCCGTGTATAAGCCTATTCTGGATCGTATCCTCTTAGCAATTATCAAGGAATCTTGCTTCAACTGGTGATAGTTACCTACTGTCGAACCAACCATGGCAGAAAGAGACCGCATATTCAATTCTCACTACAAGAGCCATTAAATCATTCTAGCACATGAACCATTTTCACTGGTGGTCAGGAGAGTGCACGGGACAGGATAGGACTGAACATGCAACAGTCGCTCGCCCGCAGAAAAAGAACGAGAAAATGTAAGAAGTGTGGATCTTGCAAGTAAACACAGCTCATCAATGCAAGAAATCACTTTCACATGAAAATGGGAACGCTATGGAGCTTGGGGAGCAGGTATCAGCTTGACTTTACACATTAAACCGAAGGGAATGGAGGAACAGCAAACTGAATACAAGGACTTTTGCATTTGGCTCAGACATAGAATGTCTTACACGGGTTTAGGTACAGTCTCGGGTCAACTTAATGGCGTCGAGAACGACTGAATGATGGAGTTGCTCATAGATAGGAATGACCTCCAAGAGAAGTCCATAATTGAGGTACGGCACCTCCCCCTCTAGACGATGCTAGTTCTGCGACAGACAAATATGAGAAAAGTGGGCCATTGAGGGAGGCAGCCCTTTTGGGGAGTGAGGTTACCACCCTCTGAAGTTTCCTTATTAAACTCCACTTTTTACTTCAATAATATAGTTTTGGAAGTATAAACATATCGTATACAGGAGTCGAATGTTTTTGAAACCCATCACAAACCGTACATACACACACTGACTGATGGAAATGATCTTTGTAGTACATGTTAAGCTAATAAGATTTGTCGTTCTTGATAGGGAGTATGTTGAGAGTTGTGTACTTAAAGATGAAAATAGCTGGCGCACTCGGGGCCATTTTCGCTTGAGTTCAATGTAGGACAGTAACATTTTAGAAGATCTGGTGAACCACCATTTCTTAGAGATATGATATTAAATATGGGCTATTAAGTAATTCGTCCAAGGTTTCAAAAAATAGGGTGTTTGACCTAAGTTTTCTGAAAAACTACCTCACACACAGTAGCCTATGGAAAACCTGGCAAATTGTGGTCCATGTTTCATACGATTTTGAAAAGAGGAAATTCAAGAATATCCGCACCAGGTCTCAAATACAAGCTTAATTGCTCGAATAACCATGTGTTCAATATACCGGTAACACGCAGTTTTTAATTCAATACTATGACAACGTAGATGACCTCGAAATGCCCAACCCCGAGATACTCAAGTCGGTACCGCTGAGAGTGAGCAAAATCGAGGTGAAAGTAATCGAGGTGAATGCATCAGATCTGCTTTATAAATGCAATTAATTTGAGAAAACAAACATTTTACAATGCCAATTATGACAAAATACATCACTTTCGAAATGTAAACTAGTGCATTTGTAACATTTCAGGGGTTTCTAGATTGAAGGGAAGGAAGAAAGGCGGCGCACCCATAAACCCAAGAATTTTGAGTTTAGTACTATATAACCTATACGTTTTCATATCTAGGAACGCGTGCGTCCTTTTGTCAACATTGCGAGTATTAATACACGCAAAAACAAGCGCTAATTACATTAAAACTATATTGCTTAATACACAACTCATTTATGTTTAATGATGTGAACACTCTAAATGTTCAACTATTAGCATGTAAAATTTGAAAAGCAAAATGGTCATGAGTGATAGCAAAAAAACTTATATTAACATTGATGGAGGTTCATCTTTCCATTGATTACCACTGGTTTGACCAATCATAGGCTCGCTGACATTCCATATTATGCGTTAATATCGTATATAAATATTTTTAAGTCAAACGCGTGATCAACTTTACAATCGCATATGATGTTACAGTTCACCACTGTTTTTAAAACACCCTCTACAAAAAATATTAACCAATCACCATTAAATCGCTTCCTTTTTTACAACAACTGTTTTCTCTATTAAAATCCTCTGTCCAGCATATTACAACCCTGCTTGTTTAAAATACTCATTTGTGAACTATCAAAAGTTAATAGAAGAGGTTGATTTAAAAAAAAATTGAAAAGACGAGAAGTAATAAAATCACTAATAAATAAAAAAATACACAGAAATATAAAAATTAAGTAATAAATTGAAGAAAAAACATAAAATAAATCTAAACCCAAAAGGACTCTTAAAGTGGTGCGACCAGTACTCGAACCTAAGTATATAGATAATAACAATTACAAAAACATCACTTACACTATACATACTGGTCGTCGAAGATCTGCCCACAGCTAAGACGAAGCACGAAAAAACAAATATTTGCATATTAAGTGCTTCTATATAAAAGCCAAAACTTTGAAGAAATCATTAATTTCGCTATATGGACCGTTTTGTAAAACATTTTTGCGTATAAGCATCAGGAACGGCTTTTAGGATTTGACTCTGGATTTTTTTTTTTTGACTCCAAAATTGCAGACAAACGGGACGCGTGTCTAATGCAGTAGAAACACGCATTGCGTTACCCTCGTCGAGCGAGGAGGGGGGGGGGGGAGATACCACCCCTTTTAATTTTTTTCCTACTCGTAACCCCCCCCCTTTTTTGTTCTAGGTACCAAATTATTTAAGGTAAATGTCAATGACACTTTGACGCATTTTATGCATAAAAGAAAAAATTGAAACACTTATAGTCGGATTTTTATCCTTGTCAGTTCATTAAAAGTTTGCGGGGCGTGTCGACTATTCCTTTGTTTGAGAGGCTTGTTTGCTTTACCCAATCAATACGGTAGAAATTCGATGTAACGATACCGGAATCAGATAAAGGCCATTCTTAAAAAAGTCCCTTTTCTACGAAGCAAATGTTAGCACGGCATATGCACTGCATATAATTCCAACCACTAAACTTGAACCACTTGAAGCCTGATATGACTATAATTATTATAATCCAAGGTATTATTTTACGTTCCATACGGAATTAAAAAATTGATAGTTTAATGTATGCGTTTGTTCCAGGAAATTATCAATTGGTCATCATTTATCTATAAAAGTTATTTAGAGTTTTGATCAGTCATAACAAACTACAATATCTCGTGGCCTAATCCTGACCTCTCACCGCCTGATGTTCATGCCACTTATCGTTCTTTGATTGGACACAAACAAAGGAATCGATAGAGTGTCTCAAAATCTTACGACAAATTGGTCAAATGAATCTTGTATGAAGCCTTAATAAAATGCGACAAAAAAGGTTTTTTCCAAAATTGTGGTACAAATAGGTTTTAAAGCATCTTACTTCGTTGAAACAAGTTTAGCTTTTCAGCTTTTAAAACGGCTTTTAGTTTTTGGTATCAAAACATCCCCCCCAAATTAATTCGTACCAGCGACCAATATGCTATGCGTGTACTACCTGGCAGAAGAAAAAATCAGACTATAACAACCACCCCCTTCGGAGATGAGGATGCCAAAAGCATGTACGACACAGGAACTATCACAAACACTGAGTCGTACAAAAAATGACGTATGGTCATTCTCGTTTCCATTGATCCCAAATGATGTAACAACAGCTAGCAGTACGTAGTGAATGGACGTCATAATTTCGCAATGCAGCCAAAAATGTCAAGTCACCATGACACATCAGGTTAGAATCGGGGAAAATTCCCATGTTTCTCTCAAAAAAAGTAGCAATTAGCAATTATCCAATTATGCGTTTTTTGTAGACTGATGGGAAAATAGACTGTTTGCTATATACTCAAAAAGGTAGTGCAATAATTTTTTCGAGTACAGAAGAATCATTTTGACAATATCACATTTTCCACCCATATCCAGGTTTTTCATGCTTTTCTCACTATGATCCGTCATAGTGACGTCATAATGGTAATATGTGGTACCGATTGGTCTACCAGTGGTAAGAAGACAATAGCCTGTGTTATAGCTATCCTGTCACGGTGGTAACAAATTTATAGGAATAAGATGTTTAGTAAGTAAAATCGCAGCACCCCCACCCCCTTGGGAGTTACGTTGAAAAAATGGCTGAGGTAGACGAGAGCTAAAACCGGGAGGGGACCCACATATGAAATGGATACAGATGTAAGGCTGGCGATTCCAAACCCAGGGGCATTTGGTGACAGACTGAGATGTGCAAAAAATATGAATTTTTAGGCGAGAGACAGTCAAATTGCTTAAAAATAGTGTTTTTTGGATGATAACTTGCTAAATTTTCCCCAAAATAGGGTCTTTGGGTTATAAAAAAAATCTCTAAAAAAAAAGAGGTCTTTGGTTGAAGATTGCCAAAATTTTCCCCCAAAATAGGAGTCTTTTTGTGACAATGCTAATTTTTTTTTTTTTCAATATGGGGTCTTTGGGTGACAATGATACTGAAAATGGGGTCTGAACAGCCTTACATACACGTACCTCCAAGATGACAGTGCCCTCAGGGGAGGGAGGTATCTTCCTTTAACTTTGGGAATGTTCCGACGATCAATAACGTTTGTATATTTTTTGTTTTTGCTTGTTTCGTTTTATAATACATAGGTCCTATGATTCTCATATGCTCATGGGACGGTCAAGTCAATTTTTCCACGGCCGGGTTGACTAACCAGTCCGCCGTGCATCTCTTAAAGGTCCATGGTTCGATCGCTAATAGTCTCGTCCAAGGGACCCCAGATTTTACCGGAAGTGGTCTAAATTTTGGTATCAGAAGAAAGCTACTCTTTTTTCATTTACCCTGTGAAATATTTGGGCTAAAGGATGTTTGGACGGATGTTATGAGCGAAAATATTCCCCATTTTGGTTGACCGATATTAATTTTACACCAAAAACACTGGAACATTTGAAAAATAGTGCGCCCTCAAGATTTTTCAAAATTGATATTTTTGCATGGTTGTAAAGCTTTTATATACATTAGCCCTCACCTGAAATGATTAAGACCAAATCAGCGTCTTTATGGGTAAACAGAACGATTTTATAATTAACGTCGCCGGCGACATTAACTCAGCAGACGATGGAAATGGCGTTTAACACAAGAAAACGTACGCCATATGCATGTTTCCCACGGCATGAACGCTGTTTGACCGGGTGCAGGACTATATTCCGAAGGGTTTTTGATCCGAAGGTTTTTGGTCCGAAGAAGCATTTGATCCGAAGGTTTTTAATCCCGAAGGGTCGTTTCTCCGAATGGTCGTTTCTCCGAAGGGCAATTTGTCCGAAGGGGCATTTTGTCCGAAGGGGCATTGATCCGAAAATAAGTAATGTGTCTTTTCTCTGAAAGATTTTTACTCCGAAGGGGCGTTTGTCCGAAAACGCATTTTAAAAGGGTTTTTGTTCCGAAGGAGTTATGTTCCGAAGATTTTTTAATCCGAAGGGTCGTTTGTCCGAAAAAGAAATAAAGATTATTGTTCCGAAGGGGCGTTTGTCCGAATTTTCGGAATAAAAAACCTTTCGGAATAACCAGAGACTATATTATGAGATGAGAGTATTGATAACCCTATCAAAAGAACTAATGAAATAACTTGCAAATACCATGAGATCCATTCGACATCTCGATGAAGGGACTATGAATATCGTTCCATGATAATTGAACTCACTGATATAAACGATTAAAGAGTTAGCTAAAAAAAGTAAAAACATAATTTGGTCGCCATACGTTTACTCTAACTATACAACCACAATTATGGTCTTTGCAAAATACAAAAAGATCGCATATTTTTTAAATTCATTTTGGTTGTCGTTAAAATGCATCCTTTGGGCATAAAAAGATATCGAATGCGGCGGATCTACATTCGAGGACATCACAACAGACTATTTTCTACTAAAAATGGCCATACTTTCACAACGAAAAAACACACGCTATTTTCGTTGTGGGAAGAGTGAGGGTGTGAGGAATATTTGAAGCCAAATAAAAAACAAAGTGTATGGTTATTTTTTTGGGGGTGGGGGGGGGGCGGGGGAGTAAGTCTAAATTATGTCATATTGTAGGAAAATGACGATGAAAAACCTAGCTCTCCATTAAGCTGTGGTGAAGTATATGTTATTTTCTTTGTGGGAAGGAGTGTAGGGGCTGGGGAATATTGAAGCCAAAATAAAAACAAATCGTTTATGCGTTTACTTTTTTATGGGGGAGAAGTCCTTACATTATGTCGTATGAAGGAAAATGACCCGATTGAAAACCTAATGATCTCCCTAAGCTGTTGGGAAGTATTTATTATTCTTTGTGAGAGAGTGTGGGTGTGGAGAATATTTGAAGCCAAACTAAAAAAAATTCAGTAGTATGGTTACTTTTCTGGGGGGTATGTCCTTAAATGATGTCATATGAAGAAATTGACCTATTGAAAACCTAATGATCTCCCTTAAGCTGTCGTGAAGTGTTTCTATTTTTCCTTGTGGGAGAGTGTGGGTGCGGGAGATATTTGAGCCAAATAAAAAAACCAAATAGTATGGTATTTTTTTTGGGGGGTGATAAGTCCTTAAAAGTATGTATATGAAGAAAATGACCGATTGGAAAACTAATGATCTCCCTTAAGCTGTGGTGAAGATTTTTTATTTAGTTCATTTGTGGATGAGTGTGATTCGGGCATATTGAAAGCCACCAAAATTTAAAAAAAAACATCGTTTTTATGGTTACTTTTTCTGGGGGGGGGGGGGGAAGTATAAATCCTAATTTCATATGAAGAAATTGACCGATTGAAAAAACTAATGATCTCCCTTAAGTGTGGTGACGTTTTTCTATTTCTTTGTGGAAGAGTGTAGGTGCTGGGAATATTTGAAGCCAAAATAAAAAAAAATCGTATGGTTACTTTTATCTTAAATTATGTGTTTTTAAAAAAAAAAAAAAAAAAAAAAAAAAAAAAACACCCTTAAGCTGTGGTGAAGTATTCTATTTCTTGTAGGAGAGTGGTGTTTGCTGGGGAATAGTTGAAGCCAAAAAAAAAAAAATCGTACGGTTATTTGTTTATGGCGGGGGGGGGGAGTAAGTCCGGATAAATTATGTCATATGAAGCGATGAACCGATGAAAACTAATGATATCCTTAAGCTGTGGTGAAGTATTTCTATTTTCTTTGTGGGAAGATGGTGGGGTGGAGAATATTGAAGCAAAATAAAAAAAAATCGTTTGTTTATGGTACTTTTCGGGGGGAGGGGGAGTAGCAACCTTAAATTATGTCACTGAAGAAAAGACTATGAAAACCTAAAGATCCCGTTAAGCTGTGGTGAAGTTTCTATTTTCTTTGTGGGAATAGTGGGTGTGGGGAATTTTGTAAACAAAATATAAAAACAAATCGTTATTGCGTACTTGTTTGGGGGAGTAAGTCCTTAAAATATGTCATATGCAAGAAAATGACCGATGAACACCTAAATGTGGAGTAAGTATTAAATTATGTCTTTGAGAAAATGGTGATTATAACCTAATGATCTACCTTAAGATGTGTTGCAGTGTTTTCTATGTTCTTTATGGGAAGAGTGTGGGTTTTGTTTTTAATACACCGATTTTAAGCCAAAATCAAAAAACAATCGTTCTGGTACTTTTTTTGGCTATGAATAATTGAGGAAAAACGGCGAATGTCCGTCTAGCCAAATATTATCCTCTAAAGTGGATTTTCCAGGACCGATCTTCCAACCATTTGACCAAGCCGTTCCAGTAGCATTGGAGAGGAGCGCTACTTACCAAGGAATATCGATAGAATTTAGAATTATTGGACTGAAAAAAGGCCACCACAAAAAATAATTATGTAACAGTTCCAGTGTACGCTGACATTAACATCCATGTTACATCAGACCTGTCCCTGATAACATTTACTCTACTCACCTCACTAACATTAGCTAGAATATTATTAGTGTTTCATCATAGTCCAGGACCTGCTTAGAACCCCGATTACAATTCATCCGCAAGAGATTCTGAGACTTGATTTGAGTTGTTGGACCATTTACCTTTAAGAATCACACAGGTGCTTTTACGAAACCGGCTGCGAATTCCGAAAATCCAAGATGGCCGCCGGTAGCCATTTTAAAAATATAAATTTTAATTTTGATACCTAAAAGTATGTGTAATACCTCGTTTTAGGGGTTTTGAGGTGCTGGGAATTCATTTCTGACATCGTTTTTATCATTAGAGGTCCATGTTACATGGTGTGGATTTGGAATTCCAAAATGGCCGCTGGCAGTCATATGAAAAGTACACATTTTGGATGACTTAACCTGGTATTATGTTTTAATACATCGTTTATGGGGTTTTTAGGTGCTGGGAATTCATTTCTGACATCGTTTTTATCATTAGAAGTCCATGTTACATGGTGTGGATTTGGAATTCCAAGATGGCTGCCGGCTGTCATATGTTTAGTACACATTTTGAAAGATTCATCCTAGAATTATGTGTAATACCTCGTTGTAGATGGTTGTAGGTGTAGGAAATCCATATTTGACACCATTTTTATGCGTAGAGAACCAAAGTTAGGGTCAAGGAATTCAATGAGACCATTGATAACAATGCTAGACCATTTAGTTGTTGCAGCCATCTTGAATTTCAAAATGGCCGCCACCATTAACTACTTTTGCCTATATCTTGAGATTCGTAGAGGCAAAATTCTGGTGTCTACACCCGTTTTTAGGGTCAAAATATTCAATGACACCATTGATAACAATGCTGAACCATTCATTTCCGGCAGCAATCTTGAATTTCAAAATGGCCGCCAAGAAAAATGGATTATATTACATACATTCGCCTTTGAGAGAGCTAGAAGAATGATTCTGGTGTCTATACCCATGTTTACAAGGTCAAGGAATCCAAAAAGATCAAATGTAACTTTACTGGGTTCTTTGTTTGTGGCAGCCATTGGTTGTTTGGTTGAACGTATTTCCCTCCTTTGGAGATAGGAGCACCAAGTATAGAAATATAGTGTCAAAATTGAACAAAAGTAATTAATTTGGTACATGTGAGTTGGCGGATTTGACATATTTAGAAGTAACATTTATAGCCAAAATACAGTAGTGACATGGTTGGTAGTGAACAAATGTGGCAGTGACAGAGTTGGCAGTGTCATTGGTAATGACATGGTTGGTGGTGACACATGTAATAGCAATGTTCCTTGAAACGCATCTATGACGTAAGCTGACAGTATCGATAGCGCACGTGTATTCAGTCCGTATGTACACTAGTTTTGGCTAAGTTGGGATTTTAAGTGACATGGTTGGCTGAATGGTGTCATGATTGGCAGTGACATTGCTGATGGTGTCATAATTGGCAGTGACATAGCTGATGGTGTCAGCGTTGGCAGTGTCATAATTGGAAGTGACATAGCTGATGGTGTCACAATTGGCATTGTCATTTTTAATTGGAAATGTTATTTTTGTTGGTGACATAGTTGGATCACGCATCATCAGAGTCATCGCTGTCTTAGCTTCGTTCTCTGATGAAACAGGTGGAGAGTTCTGGGGTTCGTCCGCGAAACTTGGGGTTAAGTATATACGTAACATATGCTGAGCGCCTGTTACGATTTCTACAAGTTGTGACTTTCGTGCGTTCGCGAACAATGGACGTTAGACAGACGTAGGAAGACCTTTTCGCATAACTTAGGATAGTTATTACGTGTCTTCTATTTGGGTGCAATCGTGGGTGCAATTATGTCCGAGTTGGCGTTGAATGCCGTTCTAGTAAATCTCTTAACGGATTTATATCGAAGAATACGTGTGTTTTTGGTGACTATAGATCTATAACATCTATTGAATCAGGAAAGTACTCGGACTATCCCTCTTGTATTTTAGAATAATGAAGAGTGTAGAATAAGAAGTACCTAAGTGTTAAAAAATAGTTCTAAGGCAAAAATGGTACAATTTTATAAAATTCTCTATAGGTGGTAAACCTTCGCTTTCAACTCATTTTTGGCATAAATTAAAACAACATACAAAATTATTATTTTCACAACTGTTTAAATTAAAAAAACATTAAAATTTACATTTATTGATTTCTTGAAAAAAGTGGATTACATTTCCTTAGAACTAAAGTTATGGACTTAAGTACTTCTTATTCTACACTCTTTTCAATTCCTCCTGGTATATGAGAACTGCGTTAGATTCAATTGGAGTATATTAACGTTGGTTTATCTTGTTACTATTGCGCATGTACGTTCGATAAGTTGGCCTATTAGATAGACCTACACTGGTACAAAAACAAAAAATATTTTATTTAAAAAAATGAAAAGTAATATAGGCCTATATCCAATTAACGAAAACAAAACTGCAAAAAAAGACATGACAAGACAAACAATTACTAGCAAAGACCTTACACTGATATTTGTAAATAATTCAACAAAACTGGGAATGAGCCAATATGTGACGAAAAAGTTGTGCACTCTTTCAAAGCCTCTGACTCAGAGATTTCGAAATATGTTTTTTTTTGTGTGTATTTATTAAATATACACCTCTAGAAGTGAAAATAGTCACCTAAAATACTCAATTCCACCAAAGATTGAAATGAAACAGACTTTTTGTTTTGATGTAGTAAACATTTATGTGTAGTATAACAGTATCATAGGATAGGCCTACTGTGTTAACAAAAATTCCGATTTTCTATATGAAGGACATCGATTTTATCTTAGCTATTTCACAAAGGGATTAGTTAGTGGACAAGCATTATATACATGATTTGCACGATTTGTTATAAAATTGAGGGCACCATCCTCGGGAAATCTCTGAGCCAGCCTTTAAGTGAAGTAGATCGGGGGTGATTCGTATCTGTCATGTCTGTATAGGCGGCCTTTTTCTTTATTTTTCTTTTCTTTCTTTCTTTTTCCTCTTTTCCCTTTCTCCCTTTCTTTCCATCTTTCTTTCCTTATTTTTTTTGATAGACGAGCCAATCTGTATGGAAAGGGGTGCAGGACATGTTGAGAGACATTTATTGCAGTGACATAAGCTTATTACAGATGTTAAAAAAGACAATGGTATATGATTATTAACTTTAACATGTTAATCTGTTTTTGTTAAATTCATTCATACATACACCGATTTTGAGCTAATGCGCAATTACAAATTATGCTTATTCAGGCAACCTGACTGTATGTGAATAAATGACATCATTGGAAAGAAGACATCTGTGGCTTCAACTTAAGGTGCTACTAGTCACTTTGGTGTAACCTAACGTAATCTTCTAGAAATAAGTTTTGTGACGTTTATTTTGATAACCCTGTATATCCAGTGGCGTAAATTTCTTTTTGACTTGGGGGGAACTGTTCTGAATGAAACGGGCTTGCCATTAGAAGCTAAAATCGTTAAATGTACTTGTAATTAGAACAATTGCGCGCGAATCGCGCGAACTTGACCATTTTTAAACTATTATTGTAAAAGCTGAGGTTCTTTTTTGGTCAAAAACACATGAACGGCATCAACAATCGGGGGGATGATCGTAGTTGACCATCTCCCCTCATCACAATATTGTGGGGGGGGGCTATATCCCCCATCCCCCGGGATTTACGCCTATGTTGAGATCAGGTATATTCCAGCAACGACATCCTGGTCCTGGGAAGGGGGTTGCTAAATATCTTATTATGCCTTCTTCTGACTGTGTCTTCCTTCATTTTTTGGAAATTTAAATGCTTTTGTCGTGATATTGCTAACAACCTGGATGGAATTCCACTTCCACACACTACGAGTGTGATACGTGTACTCCTGACTACACTTAGTTTTGAGTCGTATATCTGGCTTACCGGAGGACACACGTAGCTTACGTCCAGGTTTCACGAACGCGAGAAAAATCTTAGTAGTAACCTATGTCGCAACTAGGGCTACGTCAATCTTACGACTGCTTTCGCGAACGCCCCTGATCATCTGAATCGTCTTCACCCGAATCACTTGTATCAGGTCTCTCTTCTTCAGTTTGCAGAGCTTCGAAAAGAATCGGGCTATCAACCCATAATGGTTTCTAAGTGCCAAGAGTATAGTGGTCCCTCCATGTCCATCAGTTGGAAAGGGAATGTCTACCCGGGAGTATCTGCTAGTCTCATATAGCACCTGATAGTTCTCTCTACGGATTTGTTGTTTGTAAGTACATGGCCGAGTGCAACATACCCGTCATCACAACATGTTCTCCATGAGAGAGTGAACCTGAGGCTGTCAACACTCTTGCAATCTCGGTCGACCATAGATGCACATCGAAGTCTTCGAAACCACAAACCATTCCTTAGTTGACCTCCCATGCTTCCTAGGTCGCTAGATGGTTGCCTTGCACTTCGGTCACCTTGAAGGCACTTGTTGTATCCCCTATGTGTGAAGGCATGTAGGCCAACAGCCAACACTTACCCGGAGTAAGAAACCATTTCTGTTAAGATTGATGAGTTTTTGTTTCTTGTTCCAGTGTCAAACAGTATGGTGATGTCGAAAGAGAATGAACGTGTAGGAGAATGAAACATATATCGCTGTCTGGCGTATGTACCAAGATTCAAGAGAGTGTTGACAGCCTCAGGTACACTCTCATCAAGGAGAAATGTTGTGATGACGGTATATTGCACCTCGGCTGCAATGTTCACCTTGCCACGTTACCACCATGTCGTGCAGCATTACGACAAATGCCGTAGAGTAAACTATCAGGTGCATAGGAGAATGGGCCGCCAAGCCTACTCCCGGTGTATGGGGGTTGTAGGTTGCAGACTTTCCCTCCCAACTGATGGACATGGATAGACACTAAATTCTGGGCATTTAGAACCACTATGGGTTGATTGTCCGATTCTTCCGAAGCTCTTGCAGATGAAGTAGAGAGACTTGATACAAATGATTCGGGTGACGACGATTCAGATGATCAAGACTCCTCAACCTTTTGGTTTTTTTTTTGTTTCATCAGAGAACGAAGACAGGGATGACTCTGATGATGCATGATCCAACTATGTCACCAACAAAAATAACATTTCCAATTATGACACTGCGAATTATTACACCACCAGCTATGTTACTTTCAATTAGGCCACTGCCAATTATGACACCGTCAACTATGATGTTACTTCAATTATGACACTGCCAACGCTGACACCATCGGCTATGTCACTGTCAATTATGACATCAGCAATATCACTGCCAATTATGATACCATCAACTATGTCACTTTCAATTATGACACTTATGACACCATCAGCCAACCATGTCAATTAAAATCTCAACTTACGCCAGATCTAGTGTACATACGGTCTAAATAAGTGTGCACTATCGATATTGTCAACATACGTCATAGATGCCTTTCAAGAAACATTGGTAAATACAAGTGTCACCACCAACTATGTCATTACCAATGACACTGCCAACTCTGTCACCACCACATTTGTTCATTACCAACTATTGTGTTTTGGCCATAAATGTCTCTTCCAAATATGTCAAATCCATCAACTAACATCACATGTACCAAATGAATGGCTTTTGTTCAATTCTGACACTATATTTCTATACTTGGTGCTCCTATCTCCAATGGAGGGAATTAAGTTCAACCAAATAACCAATGGCTGCCACAAACAAAGAATCCAGTAAAGTTACCTTTGATCTTTTTGGATTCCTTGACCTTGTAAACAGGGGTATAGACACCAGAATCATACTTCTACCTGTATCAAAGGCGAATGTACGTAATATAATCCATTTTCTTGGCGGCCATTTTGAAATTCAAGATTGCTGCCGCACATGTATGGTCCAGCATTGTTATCAATGGTGTCATTGAATTCCTTGACCCTAAAAACATGGTTGTAGTCAGACACCAGAATTTTGCCCTCTTAATGATGGTGGCCATTTTGAAATGTCAAATATGGATTTCCTACACCTACACCATCTACAACGAGGTATTACACATAATTCTAGGATGAGTCTTTCAAAATGTGTACTTTACATAAGCCGGCGGCCATCTTGGAATTCCAAATCCACACCATGTAACATGGACTTCTAATGATAAAAACGATGTCAGAAATGAATTCCCAGCACCTAAAACCCATAAACGATGTATTAAACATAATACTAGGTTAAGTCATTCAAAGTGTGTACTTTTCATATGACTACCGGCGGCCATCTTGGAATTCCAAATCCACACCATGTAACATGGACCTCTAATGATAAAACGATGTCAGAAATGAATTCCCAGCACCCCAAAACCCCTAAAACGAGGTATTACACATACTTTTAGGTATCAAAATTAAAATTTATATTTTTAAAATGGCTACCGGCGGCCATCTTGGATTTTCGGAATTCGCAGCCGGTTTCGAAAAAGCACCTGTGTGATTCTTAAATGTAAATGGTCCAACAACTCAAATCAAGTCTCAGAATCTCTTGCGGATGAATTGTAACCGGGGTTCTAAGCAGGTCCTGGAATAATTACATAGACCCAATGTTATTTATCAAACATCTTACCAAAAGCCTACAGACTAAAAAGGAAATCTTATTAATGCAGGAAGTTGAAAGAAAGTAAATACAAAATAAATGTGCCTCTGCAATGACGGTAACTAGCCACACTCCATTGATTTTAAAAGATTATAGCTTTGTGATTCCATTCACTTGCCGATTTCACAGGTCACGATTTCAAAGCCTTTTCATTTCAACTAATACGCAAATGGTTCGCTTCCCGGCTCTTTTCATATTGAACATTCAAAATAGCTGCTTCATTAATTCAAAAAGTATTCAGAATTGGTCGGTTGTAATAGGTTGCACAGGGCAGCTTATACTTAATTACAGGACAGTATACCTGTTCAGATTATAAATGACCGAAGGTTGGACAAAAGTGATATTTTTGGACAACTGGCAAATATATACCTGAAGAGAGTACATCTTTACTTTTGAACATCATCCCTGCCAATCCCAGCACCAAAGATCGCTCTTCAGAAAACGTACTTTAGCCGAATATCCAATATCCTGCTAACTTTACCGTGCTAAGATACCGTGGTCTACCCGTTCACCGGCCTTGCAAACGGATCCAGCGAGAACGGAGCGTCCTACCACTAACCGGCCTCGCGGCGCCTAGTACGGCCCCTAACTGGCTCGTGTTCGCTATGATCTACCCGAACGAACGGAGCGTCCAGTCACCCTTGGGCAAACCACCATTGACCAGTCGTCCGTAGAGTAGCTGTCCACAGAGTCCAGCCATCTACGGAATATCCGTGAGCCCAGGCTTCCAGATATGGGCTTCTGTTTCCAGCTAGCATCCGTCATAAGACCTCCTTTGACAGCATTTAAGAAAAGGAACCAGACAAGGCAAGGAATAAGGTGGAGTCTTTTCAGTTCCTGAACCAAAGCGGTTCCTAGGCCTACCATAGCCCGATATCGAGTTGGGTTGAGGTTCGGGTCCAACAATCCACATAGCTTCAATTGCCTTTCACAGGTAGACTGGCTTAAGGACTATAATGGGTCGGGGAAGCCGTATTCCCCGTGAGATTTCATTTCTAACCCATGCGGATACACAGCTCACGGGCCATACGGCTATAAATTGAGCAATAGAGAAGAGGTGAGCCGTAGGTCTCAAGAGCAATGGGGTTGTAGGCCGTCGGGGATGTGAGCCGTTTGGACAGAGACAGCTGCAGCCGTTTCAACTGCCATAGGAGAAACTTCTGAGAAAGGTAACCGAACCCCGAAGGAGTGGTGCCCGGGACGCCGCCACAGAAAGCCGTCGGAGCTACGGGACCGACAATACTTGAGCAGATAGAGCTGCAGCCATATGCCCCCCATCGAAGCCATCACGGGGACCACAGCTAAAAGACAACTCCAGTAAAAGCACACCGAAGTTTTCCATTCCAAATTGTCCGTACACGGGAACGTACGAGAGGAAGGAGAGAGCTGTGGTCGACGGAGTAGTCTTAGCGAAAGGACCGACAGCTTTTCCACCCATCACAGAGGCGATCCAAGAGTCCTGGCGTCCATGAATCGCGATGGACCCGTTCTCCTTAACGGAGTGTGCGACAGCGCCAAAACGCGAAAAATTTGGAGATAGCCCATGAGCAACTGCGGCGACTATACCCCAGTCGTTGTAGCAAAAGTCCCGAAATGAAAGGTCGGAGAGGGCTTGTATCATCAGAACAACTGCGGCAACTGCTTGCGAGTCAGTTGCCCAATCCCATGGAGCAGTGCAAGGGACCTCTGCCAGGCGGACTCAACCTGGGGGTCACCATGAGCAATTGACAGTAATAGCCCGCCAGGAGGAAAATTTTCCTTCCCAAAGCGATCAGCGCGGAACCACCCGAACACCGCTGGCCCGGCCGCTGCCGAGGCCGCAACTGTGGCATAAGCACATTCCAAGGATATCAGCAGTAGGCCGACGACCACCGGTTTGAGCATTTCCAACGGAACTCACAGGACCGCAGTGTTCACCCTGACAATCGGAGCCTTTCTAGGCCAACGCTAGAGTAGGAACTCGTCCAGATGGCTCACCTCAACCTGTCCAGGGGTGTGTTCGTGGAACGCACGTCCCAGTGGTCTTTGGTGCCTCTCCGAGATATTCCTTTGGGGCCTGGACCCAGACACCGCTAAAGCATTTGGATCAGAGTAATTCGGCTGCTCTTATCTGGAGGATTACCTTTCTTGTGGCAGCTGCTTTTGCACTCTGAGGCTCGCGTTCTTTGTTTTACCTTTGAAGCGATACTCTACAAGGGTAAAAAGAAGCTCCATCACCGAGATCGTATAATCTGCTGGGGGACTGTTTCCCCTCAAGTACAAGTTAGATAGCCCAGGGCTCTCCAGAGTACGGACTTTTCTGCCCGCTTGGATAAGCAAGCACCGTGTTTAGCTTGCTTCAGTTGGCTGGCCTCATCCTACGTGCGCGTAGTTATGCTTAGACAATAATAGTATGATCGTGATCACGATTGTGAGAGTGTTATCACCAAGCATGTGAAAATTTACCTTGTCCAAGCATAGCGGCCTACCCTAGGGCCAATCCCCAACCGAGGCAACGCTGGAAATAAACAATTGGTTTCCGAAAACTATGGGATGACCTTCCAGATCCTGTCAGGTCTGTCTTCTGCCGCCCTCTAGCTTACCGGTATTTTTTTATGTAGTATTCAAGGTTTTTAAGGCTTGACAGCAGGTTCATAGTTATGCTTGAAAGGCCGGTAGTATTCACGTGCTTAGTGATAACACTTCAACGACTGTGAGAGGGAAATCACACAGCAATAATGTAGTTTTATTCTGATTCAATTTTATTTTAGCACGTGACCGGTCCTTGCTCTGTTCCAGGCAATTGCGTTTCATCTAAAGCTGTCGATGGTGATTTGACTATTGGTTCTGACTCTTGTGTATATCTCAGTCCTATTCGTGAGTTGAACTCGTGCATTATTTTCTAATTTACCACAATGCATTCATTTGTTTGATATTTATGAGTCTATAAATAGTTGTACGACGGCTGTCTATATTAAAATCTTGTTACAAACAGCCCTCCAAATTCGTATAAATTTGGATTAATTTACATAAGTAATAAACAAGTTAGTGAATCAGAATCGAGGAATGCCTTGAAGTACATTCACAGAGGTTGACTCAAAAATTATGATTCAGCGCCTTTTAAACGATAGAGAAAACATCTTCAAACCTTCTTCCCCAGACTTCTTCATTTATAACCCTACTAATATACTACGTGAATAAAAAAAAATTGTGCAAGGATTGCAGATGACCTTGACCTTGATAAAATCACTCCATAATCTCATTTATTGATCTTCAAAAAGAATGTAATGTTCACACAAAATCTCACCCATTAAATCCTGATGTGTAAAAATGAAAGGTGTTTCAACACTAATCCAGTATAGATACAAGCTATGCCAAAAAGGGACTAAACTCTGTACAATATCCTAACAATGAGAAGATCTTGTTTTCTTTCTTTTTTTCATTTCATTTCATTTTATTTCATTATTATTCGGACATAGAGTTTTCAAAAAATTCTACAATAATGATTGCTCGCCGATCACCAATTGCGGCAGAGGGATTATGATCAAAGGGTCGCTGTTGAACCCCTTCCTTTTGTGCTGGTGAATGGATAAGCATATTAAAATCGGATTGTGGAAGTCGATAAGTCGATGTGCTTCCTTCTATCTCTTTCTTCCACGTGGTAACCAAGAAGGAATTGGATGACATAAGCTGTGTTCACACGAGCGGAAGTAAGGGTGGCGAAAAGTTTGCAAAAGACCGTATTCAATATGACGTCAGTCACCAGCCATGTTGGTGGACAAGATGCATACATTCCAGGACTACAATACATTCACCTGTCAATCGATCCATGTTTAGCGATTGCACAGGGATCATCGACAGGTGAATGTATTGTAGTACTGGAATGCGTCTAATTTGTCCACCAACATGGCTGGCTATTGAATACGGTCTATAGCGCGAGTTGGATTAGCGCGTAGCGTATGTCCTACCGGGTCGGACCTTTTTTCAAGAACAAAGAAACAACTGGAATCTTGTTAGGCGAGATCGCCGTTTCTAGGTTCTTGAGTTTATTTCAAGAATCTGGCTCTACGTGTTTAATAATAGATGAAACATATAAACCATCTATTTGTTAAATTGCTGTACTTAAAATGGAATAAAATATCAGCTGAAAACGCCCTGATTTTTGATGTAGCAAAACTGTAATATTTCTACATAACTTGTTTTTACAAGTTGGCCCCAGTTCTAAACCTCATTATGCATTTTGGTCAAATCGGGTTCTAGTTTGAATTTCAAGGCAAATATGATAATAAATCTACGCCAGTTTATTTTTGAATCTGAAGTAAATTTAGAAAGGAAAACCTTTCTTGTGCAAGGCACAAGCAAATTACAGCAAATTATTCCGTTTTTGATGTCTCCCGAAAATGTTACATATGAGGTTTTGTCATGTTACCGTTTTCACTACATGTGAGGTTTTGCTCTTAAAGTTTAAATGCACATGAGGTTCTTCCCGCCCAGCGACGATATTTCCTCTCATCTCAGCTTACCTAAATTAAATAACAGAATACAAAACAAAAACTATTAGCGCCAAGTGCGTACATTCATATAATACCAATAAGAATGAAGCTGGTCTGAGGAGAAACTGAAACTGAAATAATTAAATTGCAGTTAGCGCATAAAGAATAAATGATTTTGTAACGTTTTTACTTATATACTTACATAGGCCTATAGGCGCACGTATAATTTAAAAATAAAAAGTGTATAAGGTCCTGGATCCCAGACGCCAAAACACATTTTCAAAAGGCATAATTCAACGAAACTCTCCACATGCCAAGAGTACTTTAAGATATTAAAATTAGTGAAAGAAAAATCAACAATATTGATTAATTTAGAAATTGGGCCGTAACAATGACTTTCATGTCGACCAAAAAGTGCCCATTTTGATTTGCAATTTTCTTCATCAACGTTTTTTGTCAGTTGAGAATAGACCGAATTAACTAAATATAGCAATAAATTTGGTGTTTGATGCAGTCTAGAATTATTCATGATACCTTTTCATGGATTTTGAAACTCCGGCTTTTTCTTTTCCTTAGAAACATTTTGGATATTTTAAGCTTATCCAAGCTTTGAACTCCTGACTCGGTTTCAAACCTTGGATATTCAGGTTTGAGCTGGGATAAAAAGCAAGGAAAGGCTTTACAACCTAGGAAAACATCAACAACAAAACAACAGCAACACAACAAAACAACACAAAAAACCAAAACAACAACAAAGCAACACGACAAAACAACAACACAACAAAACAGCAACACAACAAAACACACAAAACAACACAACAAAACAATACAATAAAACAACAACATAACAAAACACAACACAACAAAACACAACAACACACGAAAACAATACAATAAAACAACAACAACAAAACAGTAAAGACCCTTTGTTGACAGGCAAGTAACACTGCCAATAGGGTTTTTGAAAATTTTAACTTCAAAAACTGCTCTCTACGGTAGATACTATGATCATATTTTTTGTCTCGCCTGAACTTTGTTCGGCAGACTTAGTAATCACTTTTCTATCTGTCTGTTTATCCGTCTCTCAGTCTGTCTGTCATGC
>JAMKCH010017873.1:0-22784 GCA_023653785.1 Ophioderma brevispina
AATTTATAAAGGTTGGCTAATTTTTTAAAAATGGAAAATTGTCACTTTTTCTCAGATTTTCAAATTTTGGGGTTATTTTAGGGCCATTTAAATCCCAAAGGGGGAAAAATTGATCGAACCGACCGACCGCGACCAACCAACCCTACTTGCAAGGTCCGCCCAGTGTAAAACAATTTTTTTTTGGCACCTTGGGTGAAATTAGACCGCTGAACACAAATCTTAATCGGTTCATGCAGTAGGCACCCAAGTATCGCACAACCCAAGATAATAAGGCAGATGTTGCATTGCCTTAAAAGAATTTTCCCTGCTGTGAAGGCTGTTTGAGACAGCAAAGACAGGGTTTGATCTCTGGGTTTTAATCATACAACATAATCGGAATGCATTAATTACGTCTTGTAGTTGCAATCTTGTAGCGCATCCAAGACTGTCCGAATGTTATAGCAGGTGAATAAACTAGTCATGTGGTCGGACATTATCATGAGAAAATTTGAGTTAAAAATTCAGTGCTATCGTTGTAGTGAATAAGTCTTTAAAGTTGCACATACAATGTAGAGGGACATTCTTTCAAGTGGAATGTTTTAGCCAATTCGTGTGTGATGTCCATGATGTTCAGGGTATTAGTTTATATAAGGACTAATGACCGTCACTGGTAGTCAGTCGGGCCATTACCTCAAGCAGTCAGTCAACAACTGTTAAAGACTCGCTTCCCCCCGCACTACTACAGTTCTAACTTGAAGTATTACATATTAAAAGTTTGTATATAGAAAAATAAATATAAACAACTAACTTGGGAAAACATGAGATTGAAAATTGCCAAGAAAACGCAAGGAAGTGAGTTATGGCATCCAAAATGGCCCAAAAAGTGTTGGAGATGCAGAAAACACCAGAGGGTTAGGAGAGGGCACAAATTGCAGGAAATGAAAACGAGAACAGACTGACAAACATAGTTAGTTAGTTAAACCAAAATTTTTAAATCGGTTTTGTCCCCGCTAACACTAACGGGGTGGCCGGATACAACTCGCACTCAGCAATACGGCTGTGTGAGGATTTATTGGCGAAAAAAATAATTGACCCGGATGCCCTCCTGATGCCAATCCACAGTTTTCAGCGGTGGGCCTAGCCTTTGGCAAACAGTCCCACCATAGAAGGAGCTGTGCTGGATGGACGCTAATAGCTCTCTGAGCTGATGCCCTTTGTAGGTAGATCTTCTTTTTCATTCTACCAGGGTAACAAGCTACCCTCCGGCAAACATAGGCAGATAAAATTAATACTGAATAAGTAAGTCAATGATGTGGCATATTTATAGTGGTAGATCAATGATCCATATTGACTGATAATGATAATTCAAAATTATGCCCTGAAGGTGACAAGGATGATAGGATATATCACCGATAGGAGTGGTCTGCCAAGAAACAGGAGTGTCCATATGAATATGCTGTGCAAGGCGATGCAAATATATGGCTGGTCCGGTCTCTCACGTGTGCAATAATCTTAAGTGCTCACATTTTAGTTAGCGCAGGAATAAGACATGCGAGACTAATGATATTTCATCTCTATTGGAGATATCTTTGCAGATGTTGGGCGTATCTCCTACCAAAACCAGGTAACCTCTTCCTCTTGTAAATCCAAACCGGGGCCTTCTGATGGGAATCCTAACCACCAGAGGATTAGAACACTTTTCAAGATCATCATCCATTTATGGGACTGCATTTATTAAAAATCATCTTCTATTTTTTACAGATTTGTATTATTTTTCTTTTTCAAAATGTTGCTTGAAGAACAGATTTTAGTTCTGTTGTGTATACTGTTGTTGGTATTAACATGCCTTTTGTATTACACTCGCGAGGCGGATCACATAGGAATCGTATGCACCAAGATTGCATTGCGTAAACTGATTGAGAAGTGGACAGACTTTGCCAGGTGAGTAATTATAAGACTCAAACGGGTGTTTCTTTTAGACCTGGCGTTTAAACCAGGGTTAGTCCACTTGAGTGGACCTTTGCTTTCAAGAACTGGACAGTTGAAAATAACTGGTGAGAAAATGCCTCATGGGGGGCGGTAACGGCCCATCCATGAGGAGAATTTTCTCACCGAGAAAACAACCTTTGGAGTTGTTGAAGGAAAAAAGTCCACGCATGTAGGACTAAACCATGCATTTACACCCCCGGTCTAAAGTTTACACTCCCTTTCATAATACCAGTCAATTCTTTTATGTGGTTGTTATTGGTGTTAAACTCTTGAAAATCATTAAGGGCCCTTGGGTGTGTAGTGTTCACCTGATTGGATAGGGAATTGTCTCTTTCTATGGTACGTAAATATTACAACTACAAGCTAGCTCAGCTTTGCTTGGGAAACGATTACCTGACAATTCAATCTGTTGCCCTAAGAGCCTATTTTAAATTGAGTGTGCATTTTCCCCAGCTTGGTTGTTGGTTCTTTTCTATGGGAAATCAAGTACATAAGTTCTTAAGTGTGAATGCAACTTTTTTGAAAATTTTAAGTTGCAATAAGCTGCCATGTGATTCAGCGGTGCTTCCATGTATGAGGATGACTCTTATTATTCTTTCTTGAGTAGTGGCTCTCGAAACTGGTTTCTCGAAATGGGTCTTCAGGAGATTGTTGCCTGAAGTACCCATCAAGAGCTACTAACCTAAGACTTGGCATAGTGTGTTGATGGGAATTTACAAATGGCAGCAGCTAGGGCAGCTTAGGCCTTGCATTCGCATGAGTTGTAGTGTTGCTCGTGACAGCTGCATCCAAAAGTTGCAGCATGGGACCCCTAATGATGAGAATGTGATCACCCCGTGAAAAACGAGTCATTCGTTGAATCAATGGATCAATTGACTCATCCGTCAGGTTTCAACATAACGTCGCACTTCAGTGAAGTCAAATTTATTTTTTTAGGCATGCTTTTCAAGTTCATCTGTACAAAGGTTGAGTAAAAAAAAAGGGCATAGAACAATTTAGTGTGCAATAAGGAAATTAGATTTTAAATTTCTAAATCATCGTAATGATTGCGGTTTTGTGTGGGGCTTTGTGTATACTGGGTTTGTTGTATTGTGCATTAAAGGTCAACAGAGTTTCAAGCAGCCATATTCTCTGTAATAGTGATTCAATAGCTTCCGTCATTTATTGGTTACCGAAATAACTTAAAATGAAAACAAAAGATGATTGGTATAATGCTTATATTTCATTATACAACAGTCTGAAATTTTCCCTATTTGCCTCCTATATGGAAATTAGAAATTTCACAATTTGTGTACCTAAGAAACAGTTATCAGCTTATCCTTTCAAGATGGGGATATTTTTGATAGAAAGCTTTGCAACATACAAAAATCTGCATGTTCACATTTTTAGGCGACACATGTATTTGAAGTCGCTCGTTGCACCTTTAAGATGCATTTGCAGAGTATGTCAAATTGAATGCACTTTACTGCAATTAATGATGCATGTGTTGCTGTACTTATTTTACCTTTGGAAGTTGTCTTGAATGGAGGAATTAAATCCCAGACAATAGTCCCCTTATGTTCATGTCCCCCATATAACCAAACTGTAATTAACCCAGCATCAAAATTTTTTCAAAACGATTACTATGATACATTACAGCAACCCCATCCAAACCTAACCATAAATACCGAACACAATTTTTTTGGCACTCTTAAAAACCACTCAAAGATTTGATTGATAAAAAGATTAAACCTGATCACATGTGGGAGGGCCGTATGCAGGATTTTTTTACGGGGGGTGCGGGTCTTCGAAAAGGGACTTTTTTTTTTGGAAAAAATGGACCAAAAAAAAAAAAACTAACCCCCCTAAAATGGTCCTTTTTTGACTTTGAACATCTCATCACCAAATTTGGACTTTTTCGCCATATTTTCTCTAATTTTGGACCTTTTTAGCAAAAAAACAATTGGCAAAAAGCGGAAGACCTTTTTCCCCTTTTGTGGAATGTGGGGGTGCGACCGCACCCCTGTGCGACGGACGGGCCTGGATGTGGAAACATAGTGTGGATTAACGGCAGTCCTGTTACTCACGCTACCAAAATAGCAACTTTCTGTCAGTTAGTACTAGAGGAACCTATACATTAGTTGTAAACATGGGCCATCAAATGAGCGAGGACCTCTAAAGACCTTAACCAGTTTAAATTATCCTTGTCCTTTAAGACTTGCAGGCTGACAAGATGATTGACTTCTTAGCAACCTCACCCGTCCAATCATCAATCAGGTTTAAAAAAACAATTGTCATCAACTACAACACCAGAGTTATTGAAAAAATCACTGTTACTTCCGTTAAAAAAAATGGAGATGATTTCCCCTCTGCAAATCGTGGAAGTGTTAAGATGCTCAGGGCCGTACGCAGAATTGTTTGGGGGGGGTGCGGATTTCCCAAGTGTACCTTTCTTTCCAAAAAAGTGGACGTTTTTTGCTAAAAGTGGACCTAACCCCCTAAAATCACAAAAGTGGACTTTCTTGTCAAAATTTCTCTAACTTTTTTACCTTTTATCAAAAAATGGGCAAAAAGTGGACCTTTTACCCCTTTTGTGGGATTTGGGGTGTGTGGCCGCATGGTTGTAAAGCTTGTATAATACATTAGCCCTCGCATGAAATTATTAAAGCCCAATCGCACGCTTATGGTCAATGGAAGGTTTTATAATTACTGACTTCACAACACTTAATCTCAGCAGACCAATGCGGAAATGGCCTTTAATAAGAAAACAACCCGCCAGAGTTAATTCCCATGGCATGCACCTTGTTTGACATTCGGTTTGGCCTTTGTGTTTTACTATATGAAGTTGATTAAGGTTAGGCAAACTTAGTTAGCCTGACAGATCACAGAGGATGTCTTAAGAATAAAAAAATAGCCCCCTCAACCAAAAAAAAAAAAAAAAAATTGTTATGTTCCATATCTGTTTTTTTAGGTATGTTATTTTTATGTGTAAAATCTCTCTTTTCGCACTGGCCTAGACTTCCTTTGCAGCAAATGAAGAATTTCATATTTGTTTAAAATGAGCCAGTGGTGTCACGTTAACTATTATTACCAAATCACCCATTAGTAGCCCAATTGAGTGAATTTGGGATTTCTCTAGTGTCCATTGTAAAATCAACTGCTTCTTGTCCGTAGAAAGTAAGGGCCTAGAAAAAATTGGATAACTTTTGCAGTCCACACAAATTTGGCTGATTACTTTTTGGCAACCCTGAACACACACATATCCCAGGGCACTTGGTTGGAATGACATTCAAAAAAAACCCAATGACAAAAAAGACTTAACCCTGGAAAGATATTCATGTTGCGGAATAATTCAGATCCTATGAGAGTATTGATCAATTATACTCGCTTGTGTCTGCATACTGATGTCATTGAATAGAAAAACCCCCCCCCCCCCCCCCCAAAACTGTTTACCAGGAAAACACAAAGTTCAATATGGGTTTCATTCTAAGTTCTTAATGGAAGGAACAGATTGTGGGAACACAACATAATAGGGCAGCAGTCCAGAAGGTTTTGATCAAGCGAACGAGATACCAATTTCTGAACACAGGAAAATTCAGAGAAAAATATAACTTTTGCAAATATGAATGTCTGCCGGAGACCGCTTCTGCATGTGGCCCCGGGAGAGGGTAAAGTTGCTATGTCAAATGTTGAAACTGCTCTAAATCTAATGTAATATAGCTCAAATTATTCCTTAGGTAACCTGGAGTAAAAAAGTTAATTGGGTCACATGCATGTGGTGCCTCCTTTCCAGGATATTTTTGGGAAAATAGGCTAAGGTTCATTTGTAGTATTCAAGAATGGTCACCCTTTTCAATACCTAGATTCTTTGTAAAAAATTTCAAAAAAATGTTTAATGATACTGAGTCCAATATGGAAATGCTTTGCACTTGAGGAGCAATCTCTTCTTGTTATAATGGATGGGTACAAAATGCCATGTAGGACTCTATGGGGATTGAGCATATACCCCTCCCTATTAAGGGAACCACCCGATGCAAACTAAAACAACAGATTTTTGAAATTTAACAAAACTAAAAAATTAAAATTTTTGATATTTTTGTTACAAAGAAATCTGGATAGGCAACCCCGTTGACCTTTCTTGAATAAACAAATGACCTTTATCCTATTTTTCCCCAAATATCTTGGAAAGGAGGCACCCACTGCAGTGACCCAATTGACTTTTGACTGGTGTCAACCTAAGGAATAATTTGAGCAGATTTCATGAGAATTACAGCAGTTCAAACATTTGACCCCTATAAATATTTAAACCCTTCTCCCGGTCCACAGCACAGCAGCGGGTCTCCAGCAGACATTCATACTTGCAAAAGTTAAATTTTTCTCTGAATTTTCCCGTATTCAGATATTGGTATCTCGTTCGTTTGATCAAAATCGTCTGGGCTGCTGGTCTATAAAATGCACAGTAACTTTTTGAGTGAGCCATAACATTGTGGACACCTGAATGTTCTTATTTGCAGAGCTAACTATTCGTTTCCACTGCAGTTAACTTCATAACCAGATGCATAAAATGTATTGGAAAATTTAACAAGCTGTAGATTCCCAAGTGTTAACAAAAATATTGTATTCTATTTTATGTGAGAAATAGCAGAATTATATCTTCATATTATGAGTGAAGGGAGGATGACTTATTAATCCACAGTAAGAGCTTATTGCCAAAACGTGCTTAGTCCATCGATATCAAAATTGACTTCTTGAACTCGTAAAAATACAACTTTTGGTCTTTACTTGAGGTTCATATCTCGTTCCATTTGCCAAGATATTAAAAATTGTAAGTTCAGAGAATTTGACAATTTCTGGAAATTTGAATGAAAGTGGCCCAAAATGGGGAAAATAAGATTTGAATGATTTTTTTAATCAGGCACACTGAACCTTCTTACATATAAAATAAGAAATGATGGTGACCATTTTGAATTAAGTGAAATGTCAGCAAAGATTGAAAGAATGCTTAATCTTCAGGAAATCCCAAAATTTGATGGGAGAAAAGACCATTTTTTCCAAAAATTTGGAAAGTTATAATTAGAAAAGGAAATGAGATTTTGGATTCATTCTGTATAAGTGAACTGAACTTGGAACCGTAGTGGTCACAAAGGTTAACATTGTTCGTAGAAAGTGGGCCTTTCTGTTTAGTGCCAAAATATCTACAGAGTTATAAAAACAAAAGAGATAATAAAGAAATAACAAAGTTTAGGAATTCCATCCAACACATTATTTTAGTTCCATATGACCATACCTTAAACCAAATGCAATATCAATCAAATTAAGGTCATATTCAAAATAAGAACACATTCAACTCAATTTCAAGACCAGGAAGAGAGACCAATAAACAGGAGGAAAATGGAGAAGGGTAACCAACCTGCGAGAGAGCGTGGCCTGGAAACCAATTGCGCACAAAGCCTCTGGCTCAATCTGGGGATCAAACGTGAGACCTCGATGGTGTATAGCGAAGAAACACAACACTACCCGCTACCCCGGCATATTAGAATATCTGTTCTAAAGATAGATTAAACAAATTTGAGTTAAATTAAAGAAGTTGCTTTTTTGGATGTTTAGTTGGTGAAGCCAGAAAACAATTTGCTCCACTTTCGTTAAGTGAGGCAGGTCATTATTTTCAGGAAAACAAGGAATTTTCCAAGTCTAAAAATTTAAATTCTGCAACTTGTTTGGTCGTAGGAGCACTTACTGAGAATGTTTGAGTTTATTGGACAAACAAGTAGAGAAAAGAAAATCTGGAAATAAGTTATGCACTTGTTGCTTTACTAATGGCCCATAGGGAAGTATGCTTTGAAGACTGTCGCAGAGAAGAAGAAGAAGGATACTAAAAATTTGCCATATTGGCGTACTCACTTCTCGGCCAGTCAAAAAGAGAAGACGCTGCCTTAACCAACACTAATTGCAACAGAATCAATTCCACACAGAATGTATTGAGAATACCTTTACAAAACAACATATCAAAAGTCTACTAAAATCAACGGAGTGGGAACATATATTTTTAAGGGGGTAGGTTTATACATGGGTCAAAATATGAAAAGGATCAAAACGTGTCGAAAAGTATGCCAACGTGTTCGTTACATTTCCAGGAGTAAAAAAAGGTATTAGTTTGCCAGATCTGCAGGTTTGTAGTTCAATAGTGATGAGTCAAAATAGGTTCCAAGGTACAATGGGGGGTAAATTTGCAGATATATCCGTTCGTTATAAAATAAAAATGGTTGGTTGTCACATTGTTCGTCGAATGCAAGAACCCGAAAGAAAAATTACTGGTTGCACCATCTATAAATTTGTTGCATAATGGAAGCAAAATGTGGGACTGGGGGATCGGGTCTATGGTGAGGGCATTAGTATAAGCTCTGTAATCCTTATATAGAAGTTCAAACATGGGAATCTATGTGACATTTACTTCTTATCTAGTGATACAAATTTAAAACCAGTTACAAACGTCCGATCAAAATCGGAACATTCTATGAATTTTACCCCAGGATGACATTGAACTGTTATGAGCCTATTGTACCCTAAAACTGTAACGCATAGATAGGGCAAACTCTACCTTTTTTTAAACTTAGGAGTTAGCCCAATAAATTGGACATCATTTAAACAAGTCGAACATATTCTAATTTTTACCCCGTACAAACGTTGCCCCTTATTTCTACAGTTCCCACAGGTTGATTTGGTAGACTTTTAATATATTATTTTTGGGACTATTTCAGAGTTATATTAGCACCAAATTGTTTCTGTTGCACGTGTGTGGGGTCAATCATACAATTATGACCTATTTCAGATGTGCATTTATTCATAAACAAAAAAACCGTTTTAAAAAAAAATCATAAACTGCTGTAAAAATGTAAGAAGCAATTACATTGGCTGATGTCGAGTTCGTTCAAAATTAACCAGGTCGTAGTGCTGCATATTCGCGCGGCCTGCCCACGCTTGTCTTGTGCGTATGTTCATTGCATCAATGGATTGTCGATGTTCCCATGGGTGGTGGAATCCATCCTGTTGTAATTAAAGAGATACTGGCCACATTTGCAAAATCGTGCGCCCTCTATATTTCAAAATGATATTTGTGGCTATGGTTGTAAAGCTTTTTTATATACATTAGGGACCTAACGCGTTAGCCCTACCGAAGCTACCGAAATTTTTAGTAAGTCGAAAAGATTATCCCAATGGTTATACTTTACGATTGTTAGGTGCTTGTGAAACGTACGTGCACATTAAGAAGTGATTTTAATATTAGACCAAATTAGATGATGCTTTTCGATACACTAATAAAATGAAAATCATAAATTTGGAAATGGATTTTCAGTAAAGAGGAAAACAACCAGACCAAAAAAACAAAAAGAAATTTGGAAAGTTTAGAGTTTATTTAAAAGGCCATAAAGTTCAAATATTATTTTATTAAGGCTAAAAAAATAACAAAAGCATTGGTTTGGGGGAAAAGTTTGGATGTTGAATTTTAACAATATCGCAATTGTTTTTTAAAATTAAAAAGCCGCATGTCACTGTTCAAAAAATATACATTTACAATACTTATCACTCAGCAATTGAATGTTAACAATCGATAGTAGATCTTTCTGTCTTGTTGTAACAATATTGGTTAAGTAGCAGAGTAGCCTATACGCCTTAGAGACTAAACAAATTCGGACTTCGGTAGGTGGAATGCGGCCTCACCTGAAAGTATTAAGCCCAAATCAGCCATTATGGGTAAATGGGTTTCTTTTATTAATTAATGTCGCCGGACGACATTCATTCAGCAGATGACGCGGAAAAGGAACTGGCGTGTAACACAAGAAAACACATGCTAGAGTTGATTTCACGGCATGCACCTTGTTTGACCAGTGCTGTGAACCTTGTTTAATATCAAAGAGTACTACGAGTCTATGATATAATGTAATAGAAAATTTGTTGCTTAAAGTTACAGTAAACTTAGTACTTACAAATACCTGGATGTTGTCTTTAGCTTTTATTAATGTCCCTATGATCTGTTTTTGGGTATGTTATTTTTATGGGAAAATATTCCTCTATTCCTCTATTTTCCATTGGCCTCTAGACTATTCATTTGCGAGCAAATTGAAGAAATGTCATATTTTCTGAAAATCGTGCTGTGCCTCTTTCAAGCCCTTAAGTATTGTGTAAATTGGTTAAAGATACCTGAATTATAAAGCTTTTTAAGATTGAGAATAAAAGTTGTTTTTTGAACTGGACTACTCCTCTTTACACAAATTGCAAACAGCGACAAACCATTCTTTTTATTTTTTGGCATAGAAGAACTTGGCTCTGGCCTTGTCTCCATCCACAAAATAATGGTATCCCTTATTTTCAATTTGTTGTGAAAAGATTACCGATTCCCAAAATCAAACCTTTATTCTTTAAATTGAGGGCACATTTTTGTGGGCCGCCAGCTATAGCTGGCGGCCACTTACAATCCGTTGTCTTCTAATGTAGTGTGTGTTTTGTGTGTGAATGTATGTGTGTGTCACAAATTAAGGTTTTTTTTCAATTGACTCATTGAAAAAGTTAACTTCATTTTGGACCAAACTTCTGTCATAAGTGCACCATGGGATCCCTCATATGTGGTGATGATGTCAAAGGTCATGTGAGGTCAAGTTTGAAAAAATGGGCTAAAAAGAAAATTGGATTCTAAATTGAAAACTTGAAGTGCAATTGAACCAAACTGTTGTCATAGTGCACCATGCAATCCCCTCATAGTTTTGATGAGATCAAAGGTCACATGCCATGGTCAAGGTCATGGGGCGTCCCACACTTATATTCTTTGAATATAGCGAGCGCGAAAGCCGAGAACTCCCGCAAAATTCTAGTTCTTAAAGTCCTTGTGTTCTTTAAGAACGGTTTAATTTATTCCATTTGGTCGCAACCTTAACTCAGTCCAATTCCCACTTATTCCAAATCCATTTTGTCCTATTTTGGTAATGGAATAAATGGGATGGGCCAAAATGTTTAGACCCATTGCTGGAAAAATCTTAATTCCAGGGATACATCCAATTTCCCTCAAGATTTGAAAAAAAAATTCTTTCCAACCATGATTTCAAAATTACCTCCCTTCAATTAGGTAGTTTTTTTGTGTCGCCTGCCTTAAGAGGCAGGAAGACACATACTGATCACTTTGTCCACTGTTGTTGTCTGTTGTGAAAAGGGTTAACATTAACTTTGCCTTTAATATCCACCACTTTGATGGATTTAAATTTAAAACCAAACTTGAGTCATAGTGCAGCATGGATCCTTCATTTGTTGAGTGATGGTTCAAAGGTCACATACCAATTCAAATGTCACATACCAAGGTGCCAAGGTCACATACCAAGGTCAAAGGTCATGTGAGGTCAGTTGTAAAATGGTGACAAATGTTAAAATTGACCTCAATGAAAACTTGAAGTTCATTGGAAACCAAATTTGAGTCATAGGTACCACCTGGTATCCCTCATTTGTTGATGAGTCAAAGGTCAACATAATCAAGGTGTTATGACGTCTCGTAGACCTCTAAGGTAAGGTCAGAAATGCCTTTCAACACAAATAAATACCTTGTGCACCATGATCCTAATTTATATGCTCAACATTTTAATGATCTTACTTGATTTTGGGTTCAAGAATTTGGTATTTCCAAACAAAATTACATATACACACTTAGTTAAGATTCCTTATGGTTTACAGTGTCCTTGTTGAAAGCGTGCAGTTTCAACGATGATTTGTCCTCTCAGCGAAGACTCCCAAGATGACAGCGCACAAGCTCATACAAAACTCCTCAGGTATCATATTCCAAGGGAATCTTCTCAGTCCTGAAGGTAATCTTGTCCAGCAGTTCAAGACGACAAGGTAAATTTAAGTAGTCCCCGCCTATAATAAATCCCATCCAGATAATCACACGATTTATATCTGTCCACAATTTTGAATCCTATTTGATTCCCACACTTTCGTCTTCAAAGACTACAGTAGAAAAATTACAGCAACCCTGCTCACATGGAATTGAACATATAATAAATCCTGGCACTGTGTGTTAAGCATCAAATCTACCATTTTTTAGATAAAAAAGCTATCCATACTGTATACGGATTAGAACTGCTGACGGCGATAGTTAGCTCAATCTCCTATATATACTGACTTCACAAAAATCCCGGTCTAAAAATAGACATTACACTCATTCTTATGCATAAACATGACCTTCACCATCAAATCAATTTCACAATCTTACTTACAATCCTCCTATATATACTTTGTGGGGAATCCCAGATCCTTGCAATGTTTTGATCTTTTTTACAGCATAAACAAGCTGAGTCAGCTACTAATTTTTATCAATTCTTGGGGAATCCCCCCACTTCCCCCCTATTGTGCAATCTAAACAGGGTCACTTCGCAAAAACAACTAGGGTATGCCCCTTTCTCTCTTTTATAGTAACAAAATACTTGTCCTGTAGAAATCTTTTCTCAAATAAAATTGAGAAAATAAATTTTTAAAAGTTTATCAGAAAAATGAGGCCATATAACAAAGGGTCAAAGGTCATGTTAGGCCTATCATTCACTAACCATAACGGCGGGCGACACAAGCGGTCCGAGGACCGATGTAGTTTTTTTTTATCTAACGAACAATGCCACAATATCAAAAATTTTCCTGGAATGTGTTCTCAAATCCCTTTTTTCCAGGCAGGATTAGACCAAATTAACTAAGTGGTTATGGACCAGCGGGAGATTATAACCTAGTCCGTTTAGACCAGAACCTCCTAGCGCGCAGCGGGAGGTCTGTGTGATATTGTGTCTCCCAAAGCTTTAGTTGTTCTTTAACCGTACTGTCCATAGGCTGCGGTCCCCTATTCCCTCTATATTGTGAAAAGCATTTACCATCGAAGCTGGATTTTTTATAAATAACTGAGGACTCTTTCTGAGGTCAGAACATTCACCCCAATCACAGATGCTACCACGTATGCACACGAGCACATAACATTCTACGACACACCTAGCTAAGTCGACGGGAAATTTTATAGTTGTATACGGTTGTAAATGGGGCGAACTTTTTGTAACCCGGACAGGAGATAGAGACTAGTTTGCTACTTTGCTGTAGTTAAATGTACGTACAAGTCAATTTGTTTATAGGGATACAAAAAAACGAAATAGGAGTAAATTTAAAATCAGTTTTTTCAATTAGAACTTAATTCGCTCACCTCGGGCTTCGCCCTCGTTGCCATAGATCCTGAGGTGAGCAGTGATCACAATTCATCCCAGTGGATGTTAGTTGACAAGTGACGGTTTTATTGGTACACAATCATCATACAAGTGACGGTTTTATTGTACACAACTAGCAGATTGAAGGCTTCACATTTTAATGGAACAGCAAGTTCATCTTTGATAACACAAGGCTTGAAAGTTGTTTATTTATCTAAAGTTTTACAAATAGCATGTTGTGGAAAGGACTTTAATCCTCTACACTCTCACTGATAGTGATAATGTTACCAGAAACATCTGCATATTTCCCATTAATTATCATATTGCCTTTGTTCTTTTATTTGGTTTCTGCCTGGTATTGCAATGACATTGCACTTCTTTTGACTGCTCAAATAGTACATTGAAATAGAAGTAACATTGCACTGCATATCTCCACGTAATACTATAATAGTCAAACATATAATTTATAGCAGCTGTATATTTATTGGCATACTGTGTAGTGGTGTATTTTTAAGCGGTAATTTTTTGAGATTTTAACATTTTGCAATATTTTGTTTTGACAGTTCTGTGACTTGTTGAACATCTAACCCTCTAGGGTTGCAAATATTTTGTCAGTTTTAAAATTCTCAGTTAAAGTTAAAGCAATATGGCACATTTTGGTTTTTTTTATCATTAGATTTTGGTACTGTTACGTTTCTTTTTAATCAACTTAAATTCCCTCAAAGTGGTATAACTGCAGATGTTGAACACGCAACCAAAGTGTGTTGAACCACTGCGTCCTAATATACTGCGTGTCGTGTGCATCGCATGTCTTAAAGGGGGCAGGACATCTTTTAGAACCAGTCTTATTTATTTTTACATTCTTACATGTATATAGAAGCAAAATAGACAAAAATTTAACTTTATCAGCACTTCAACATTTTTAATTGAGCCATATTAATTTTTCATAATGAGGCACTTCAGAAAACGGGCGGAGAGCTTTATACATTGGGAGGCCTTATGCGTGACGTCATCCTGTTTACTCCAGGGCACTTTCGGTTGCCAGCACTGCATACGGTGATAGGTATTTAAATCTGTACAAGGTGTCTTTTTCGTACATTTTTACAAATAATGGAAATGGATTATGAGGAATTTGGAATGGAGATGGCAGATGAGCGGTTTGAAGTGCTTTTGTAGTGTGGAAGCCCAGAGCAGAGTTCTGATGAAGATGTGGGGTAGATTTTGGGGAAGGAGAACGCAAGGTACAGGCCGGCTGAATAGCCGGGGACTGAAGCTCATGATATTATGTTTGAGCCTCCAGCAAGAAACAGTAGCAAATAACGCCAAGGAAAATAACCATGACCGTTTTGCCGGACCCCAGAACATTTGAATTGGTAATTAAAATCTTTGTTAAATTATTAAGTACCAAAATCAGAGCAATTTAGACAAAATAGCACGAGAATTTTCGTGTAGAAGTTTGCAAATCTGAGACTGAGTGTCGCGTATTTTCGTGAGGCTGCCATGGCCATATCACACGGGGTTAGCTGTAGAATTGCCGGCCTGGATTGCAGTCGACCGAACTCATATTGGGGATTTACCCTGATAATGGTCAGTCTTTGTGCTAATACTTTCATTTCAAGAATATTTCTGCACATTTCATGGCCAAGATTCTTGTTAATAAATGATTTGGTCTGAGAAGCTTGGAATTGTAATTCGTAGAAGCGCTGACATGAGCTGATAACATGAACCACACACGTACACGGCGTGCATGGCTTGCAATCGACACGCTGCTTATGGACCCAGAGTGGGGGATTTACCCTGATATAAATGTTCAGTGTTTGTGCTAATACTTTCATATCAAGAATATTTCTGCACATCATTTCATGACCAAGATTCTTGTTAATAAATTATTTGGTCTGAAAAGCTTGGATTTTAATTTAAAACAACCGCCTTCGGGACATGAGAAAAAACAGAGTTTGCACGGTAAGCACGCCCGCGCACGATATCGGTGAGCTACGCACGTTGTATATCTTTTTGCAGAGCAAACGGGCGTGAATCATGGCAGGCAGAGGGTACACGCGTAAACTGCCGTGGGGAGCACATTGCGTCGTGTTTTTGAGGGGTAGGTAAAAATCCATTTCGCTTTTTTAATAAGCTCTAATGTAAAAAATTACCTGCGTATGTAATGTACAACAATATCCTCTAAGTGCAAAAAAAGTCGATAGAAATGAAGTCTAATTTAAATGTTCAAAGAAGCCATAAAGGCTTAAAACTTAGGTAAATCTGCTGATATTTGATCAAATTGATCCCGGAAAACTTTACAGGATGCCGTGACATATCAGGTTTTGGACAAGTGCGTGCTTAATAATCACGATTTCTCGCTTAATACAAGTCATATAAAAGTTCTAATCTTGCACAAAGTAACAATGAATTGTACTTATTAAAATTGAATACCGATTCAAATTAATTTGCCTCTCAAAAATAAAAAAAATTAGGTTGGATTTCTCCCGGGGGGGGGCACTTGTAATTCAAGGGAGGATATGATGCGTGAACAAAAAAAACACGGTAAAAGGGTGTCTTTTTCCACATGCGATGTACGCGCGTACATCATTTATGGTGTCAAAAACAGCAAAATATGGAAAAGGGTATGTTTTTTCTTTACCCTGAATTGTCATGTTATATCTCATTAAGCAGTGATCAAATCATCCAAAAGATTGTAATCGGACTTGGGAAGTAAATCAAAGCAGATAATAAAGGGTATATTTACGATTCAATGCACTGCACTTGTTGAGGTATCATAAACAGATAAAAATACTTGTTTGGTAGGTTTTTAGCTTGTTTTTAGTCGGTGAAAATACATGTTTAGGTGCATTTTGAAGTCCATGTTCACGCATCATATCCACCATTGAAAACAATTGGCCCCCCCGTGTTTCTTTTTCAACAACTAACAAAAGTGCTTGGCACTTACGCTGCATCGCATGTTGTCACATGCTTCTTGGTGCCCTAGTGGAACACCGACTAAACAGGTTAACGTCACCCGTGATGTTGCGGTGGTGTTACTTTTTTTGGAACTTTTTTTAATCGTATGGCGGGGTGAGTGATTAATATGCTAATTAATAAAAACAAAAAAACACGCGTTTTTTTTTTAAATAAAGCAGCACATCTTAAGCTTTATGTTGATAACAATTTGTTATATTGTCCAAACATGTCCTGCAACATGGGTTGAACCATTGCACCTCAGCAAACCATGGACTCGTTTACGTATAATTTTCTTTTATCCTCCTCCATCTGTGTATGAACATCTTCCAGCCACTGCTGCTAGCAGCTCCTACTGTAGCTACCTAAGGAAGCTGGCATACCTGCCATTGTGTACAGTCTTCCTCCACCAGCCTCCAGACTCCTGTAATGTCACCCTGTTCCTGTAGCGCCCCTCATTTTGTTGACTCTTAATTTAATGTGGTTGGTTATCCTCCTTCACTTCAGTTGTCACCCACCCGTGTTTAAATTGATGTCCCTGACCACCCAATTTAGGTCCTAAGTAGCTCAAGTGGATATCATTCAAGATGGGTTCTGGGGGGGGTTCAGGTTAGCACAGTGGTCTTCCCTCGCTTCGCACCACTGTGGTCCCAGGTTTGACCCTCGGTTGGGGCCTGCAATTTCATGTGCGTTTTGGTTTCCAGTCCATACTCGGTCCCTCGCAGTTTTTTTTTTTTTGGGTACACCAGTTTCCTCCTACTTCTAAACTCGGACTTTTTCTTTCTTCCTCCCACCCTAACATGTATAGAATCATAAAATGAAGTGAAATAAAGTCATCTTCGTGACACTAAAATAACACGTTAGTATTGATGTGTCGTTAAATACTAAACCCTAATACCTCTCCTAAAACAGCTCCTGAGATGGTTTCATGACCATTTAAAAACATTTACATAAAAGGAAAAGGAGGGGTGAAAATATGATTTTGTGAATTTCATGGTAAACTAACACAGAAAGCATAAAATAAACCTCATGAAAAATTTTCTTCTGGCATAATAGTGTTACAGACCCCAAGAAATTTTGCAATGATTTATTTCACTTTGATAAGATTAAGTCATACATTAGCACAAATATTGTAAATTAAATCTAATAATTAATACAAAATATACCTGGTTTGTGTGCTAACTGGTGGTGTAAAGCAAATAGAATGAAACAGAAGATCTCAAAAGAGCTCACAAAAGCGGGGAAACTTCTGAAATGTACCTGGACATAGTGACTTCATTAGAATGTGCTCCACTGAATTTTTCTGAATCATAGATGGCGCCTTACTGTATCACATGCACATGCTGTGTTGGGTGATGGCTATGACCTTCTAATATGGGAACCTTGGATGCTGAATCCAGAATTAGATGTCATGGACATATTTAGTACATGAACTCCTATAGAGGACTGGGATCCCTCTCGAATTGTTTGGTGGATAAATAAAGCCCTGGTGAGAGAAGATTGGCGCCGATAATCACAACATCATTACTCCAAGGAGAGTTTCATACCATCATGCTCCAATTATTATCCAGAATTTAACCCAAGTTTTAGCAGAGTTATTCCAAGTTGACAGTGACAGTCATCATAGTCAATGAGTACAGAGTCTCCATATAGTAGCATTGTCATAAGTTGTCCACAGTTCCAACAGTTTTCGTCCGATTGTGTAGCCGTGTGCGGTTTCCGCATTTCGCGGCCTCTGAGTTTTATCCACGTATAAACAAGCTACAGCACTTTTGGGACTTTATAATTTAGTCGACCTCCGCTCTTCGTGACTCCTTGAGCTGGTTTTTCTCATCAGGACAATCGTCCGTGGACACGTCCCACTACTGAAAATAGTTAAGTTTTACGCTGGATTTCTCCAGGACTCTTTGCAAGTTCGGCATCTTAATTGTAATCTCGCTGCAGCCCACGTCGCGGCACACACCAGGTAGTAAAGGTTAGTCTTTCATAAATTAACAACTTTATTAAACGGAACAGGTACATGGAAATGTTCACTTCTCCTTTTTAATAAGTTCTTTGACATAGTACTGAATTTGATGATTTCGACATCTTACGTCATGGCCATTCCAGGTAATCATGTCCATGCCTATTTGTTGAGTTGCTGGAGCACAGGCAGAGGGTGTATTGAGTCAATCCCCAATGCACCATATTGGGACATTTCACCTCAAATAGGGTCATGTAATCCCGACAAAACTCCCTATTTTATCTCATTTAGCCTACAAAGCGCCAGTACTAAGGGATGTTTGCAGATCATGAAATGCTTGAGTTCGTTGAAACTTTTGGAACACTTTTGATTCCTAAGTACTGACATGTGTTAGTACAGTCCAGTATAGGTCCACTTGCAATGCATTATGGGATTGATTCAAAACACCCTCTTGGCCAGGCAGTCTATTGTCGGCAGTCAGTCCAGCAAAGTGTGTGGAACTCTGTATGTTATGCTTTGGTTTTTTTTAAAAAATGCATGGTGTCTCCATGCTACCCTTGAGTCATACATTTTCTGTGAACAGCGTGACTAAGCCTTCTATTCGTCAAGTTGAATTTCCTAGTGGTGTTTCCCAGTTGCTGTGTGCAGGAAATGTTTATCAGGTTTTTTGCAATGTTGTAAAGGTGTTGGTTAGTGTCAACCCGAAGATGATAGGCAATATCCAGGCATTGCAATTTTTCTGGATAAAACCATTCATTCTACAAGTAGAAAAAGGACGCGACTGTGCTCGGAGCTAGACACGAATGTATAGCTTCTCATTTGAAAACTTCAATCACACGATAATAGGCCAGGAAAGATAAAGAAATTCAAATTAAAAAAAAAAAAACACTTTTAAATTATTAATTTCATCAGGCATGTAGCATTTAGGCCAAATTTGTGGACACCCCATGAGAAGAAATGAGATTTCAGAATGCCCTTTATTGGTAATTGAGGCATTAGTCCAAATCTGTGAACAGCCCATATCCAGCCCCTACCAGGGTGATCCTGTGAGCAAATCTCGTTATGATAGCCTTTATTTGCAGATGAAGGAATTCATAGATTTTTCAAGGAAATCCGCCTTTAATTGTGGCATTTTGGGCATAAATCTGTGAAAACCCCATTTGATGAAGCCCCGACCAGGGCATCCTGTGAGCGAATTCTTGTGATGATACCTTTAATTTGCAAGAGAAGAATCAGAGATTTTTCAAGGAATGCCTTTAATTGTATTGTGGCAAAAGAAATTTGGGCCAAATCTTGAACACCTACATGAATGATGAAACCCCTACCAGGGGATCCTGTTGTTGTGTTGCGATCTTGTGATGATAGCTTTAATTTGCTGGGATGAAGGAATTCATAGATTTTTCAAGGACTGCCCTTTAATTGTAATTGTGGCATTTGGGCCAAATCTGTGAACATCTCATTTAAATGAGCCCCTACACCATGGGATCCTGTTAGCTCAGCTCGTGATTATAGCCTTTAATTTGCAAGAGAAGTAGGAATTCATAGATTTTCAATGAAATGCCCCTTTAATTGGGTAATTGTTGGCATTTGGGCCCAATCTTTGAACACTCATTTAAAAAATACGCCCCTACCCAGGGGACCTGTTAGCGAATCTCGTGTGATAGCCTTTATTTGCAAGAGAAATGGATTCATAGATTTTCCAAGGAATGCCCCTTTAATTGATAATTTTAGCATTTGGGCCTAATTCTGTGAACACCCCGGATGCAGCATGACTGGTTGATCTTGAGAGCGAATCTTTCAATGATAGTCTTTATTTGTATGAGAGAAGGAAATTATAAATTTTCAAGAATCCCCTTTCATTAAAATCGGGCATACATTACCATTGATCCCAGACTGTTTAACACCTTTTGTGGCATTGTCAGTGGGTCTTCTGACCAATTTTGGGCTGAAATTCGCCCATGCGTTTGCACTAGATAGGCACTGGTAAATTAGGTTTGGCCAGAGGGGGCACTCCTATTTCACTCAAGGACCCCATTGTTCAGAAAATACAGCAAATTTGTCACCCACACAACCCTATTTATCATGTTTATGTCCAATTTGGCTCCCCAAGATCACCAAGTTTTGCATGTGTACTAGCTGTCACTGATTTCCCCTGATTTTGAAGTGCCAGCCTTACACCTGGTCCCTTCATATGTTAGTGCCTTTCCCTCAAAAGGAGCGTGGGCCCAGAAAGAAGAATAAATTTTACAACCACAATATGGTAGCTGGCTATACCAGCTAATATAGAGCGCATCGCATGTTAGACATATAAGAGATATACCAACCCGAATCGGAAACGCAACCAGATATCACCCTCCAAGACAATTCTAGGCACACCTTCCTTGGCCAGGATTCGCACGGGAGACCTCGGTATACAAGACCAGCTCCTACCTCTAAGCTTTTCCTCATGCTGCCCGATAACTGATTACTTTATTGGTGACGGCCCTGGCATAACAATACACACAACACCCCAGTGCACGAGATTCGCATACCCACTGGTTAATCGATGGTATTAGGCTTGCTTGTAAGCATCTACCGATCTTTGTACTTGTCTTTTTGCCCAATTTTAACCTATCTCATCATTTGCAAAGTATTGTTGGGGTTTGGGAAAATGTAAACCAGAAACAATTTTTAAACCCATTTCTGTGATTATCTTCAGCAGATTCAAATTTCCCTAATACGGAGCTTATAAGGTGCAAGCCACTATTTCTGTTTTATCATTTAGGTAACACGCAAGTTGGCTGAATAGTGCACAGTTCATGTTTTCAACAAGTCTATCAAACCTGATGCTACAAACAAGATGTTAGCACGCATTTGCACAAACATCGGTTCAATCGGTACATACACTGCTAATTGATTGGTTCCTTCCTAGAAATGAGTACAGTAGAATGTTAATTATTTTGGCATTTTAAGCTCAGCTACGTATTATGCAATCTCTTGTTTGGCAATGTGTTGAACCCTATCTATCAAGAGAGATTTCAGAGCTTCCAATGCATTTGCTTCCAATTGAGTTTTTGTACAGGTACTGATGTGATCGTTAGTTATGAACAGCTAATTTACATTTGATCACAAACTTGCATTTTTAAAGTGTTTTCTCTCTACGATTCACTACTAAACTGTACAAAACCCAATTGGAAGCAATGCACTGTGGAGCTACTATATCTCTCTTCTATCTATCTATCTATCTATCAAATCATTCTATCTGGTAACCTTTGCCATAAATGCATTTTCTTGCCAAACGCTTGGGCCATTGCACGAAATCGGTCATAATTCTTGACCGACCCGCCAGGCCCACTGTGGGTGTTCTACATGCCTGTGTCAAAGGTCATGTGGGCCGATTAAGGGCATTCTTAAAAAATCTATAAATTCCTTCGTGTGCCACAAATCATTGTTATAATCCCTAGACGTGTAGAATACCCGCTGACCACCCAGTTCTATGTGGGTGTTACCAGATTTTTGGGTCAAAGGTCCGTGGCCAATTAAAGGGCATTCTTGAAAATCATAAATTCCATTCCTTCTGTGCTACAAATCAATTTCTATAATCACTAACTTGGGTAGAAAACCGCTGACCCAGGTCCATATGGGTTTCACATATTGGCAAGGTCAGTGGGCCGATTAAATAGGGGCAACTTCCTTGAAAATCTCTAACTTCCTTCTGTGCCACAAATCAATTGTTAAATCACTAGCCTTGGTAGAAGACCCGCTGACCCAGTCCATATGCGGTGTTTCACAGATTTGGGTCAAAGGTCATGAGCCAATTCCAGTGGCATTCTTTGAAATCTTAAATTCTTCTTGTCCACTAATCAATTGCTATAATCACGCGACTTTGGTCAGAAAAACCGCTGACCCAAGGCCCATGTGGGGGTGTTCACAGATTTGGGTCAAGTCACGTGGTCTGATTACAGGGGCATCTATTTTAAAATCTATAAATTCCTTCTTTGCCACAAATCAATTGTTATAATCACTAGACTTGTTAGATAACTCTTGACCCAGGTCCATACTGGGGTGTCACGATTGGTCAAATGTCATGTTGGCCAATTAAAGGGGCATTCTTTGAAAATCGGATAAAGTCCCTTCTGGTCCACAAATCAATTTTTAATCACTAGACTTGGTTATAAGCACCGTGACCCAATCCCTATGGGGTGTTCACCGATTTGGGTCAAGGCATTGGGCCAATTAAAATTGCGTTCTTTGAAAATCTATAATTCCTTCTTTGCCACAAATCAATTGCTATAATCACTAGATTTGGTCAGATGAACTGTTGACCCAAGGTTCATGGGGTGTTCACATGTGTGGGTCAAGGTCACATGAGCACCATTAAAGGGGCATTCTTTGAAAATCTATAAATTCCTTTTTGTGGCCACACATAATTGCTATAATTTCTAGACTTGGTCCAAAGAACCGCTGACCAAGGCCTCATACAGGGTATTCACAGAGTTTGGGTCCAAAGGTCGTGGGCCAATTAAAGGTGCATTCTTTGAAAATCTAATCATTTCCTTATCGTGCCACAAATCAATTGCTATAATCACCAAATGTGCTCAGAAGAACCACTGACCCAAGGCCCATATAGGGTGTTCACAGATTTGGGGGTTAGAAGTCATTTGGGCCGATTAAAGGGGCATTCCTTATGATCTTGAGACTGCGGTCCTTCTCCTCAATAGTAG
>JAMKCH010017874.1:0-23495 GCA_023653785.1 Ophioderma brevispina
TTATCGGCACCTGGGCTCCTGTATCCTTGGAGATGATATAAACCTAAAGCTGCTTCACCAAAGATCATCTGCAAAACAATCAAGTACTTTTAAGATTTGTATAATTATATGTATAATTAATTTAAACACACTATCTGCAGTGATCCACGCAAAAGAGTCAAAATATTCGAAACTTGCAGGATAGCAATTCTGGCGGCCATCAAAAGACAAAACAAAAACAGTAGCAAAACAAGAGCAAAGATCTGCTCATCCAATGAATCTATACACATACACTCAACCCAAGAAAAGAAAGTTCCTGTCTGGTACTTTTTGATGCAACTCTAAAGTATTTGACTTTTATCATTCAAAAAATGATAAATTTGTTACGCACAAAATGACGATTTTTTCCTTTTTATATCAGATTTTCTTAGAATGTGTTGTAATTTGCCTTTTCAGCTAAGGGGAGTAAGAAAAATAGTTTGCCATAGCTGCTAGTTACTATAGCAACAAGGTACACAAGATCAATAACCATTTATCATGTTGATAATTGACTTTTTTCCTCATAACTTTTGAATCTACTTGTTTCTGAATCTCCTTGCCTAGATAGCAATTTGATTTCCATCTTAAGAAAATTTGATGAATTCTTATTTTTTACCCTGTACAAAGCTGTAAAAATAAAGCTGATTATTGACCGTTTTTAGTCAATTCCAGAACCAGAACCTAGCACAAACTATACTTTTTGTTTGTAATCCTTGTTATTGGACTAACAATTTGATGTGAATGTTAACCACATTTGAGTATTTTTTGCCATGCCATGATGACCTTTAAAACATCAGCCAAGGTTAACAGCTTTTTAAATGGCTCCACTTCTGAAAATATTGCATTGGTCATGTTGACTCTATTGCCAGAGTTCCCGGGCAGAGTTCATGCTATTACTTCAAATGACAAATTACTTTTGCCCAATAGACGTTGTTTTTACCATGAAATCATCGATTTTATTGAATTTCATGCAAAGAAAAAAGCTGCACTATTTTTTCATGAAATGTAAATGTTTTATTTCCAAGTGCGTACAGTTATAAATTTCATTCACAACTTGAGCAAGTCAGTACTACTACTGCTGCTCTGTTTGTGTGTTGTTATATAATTCTTTGGCTACTTTGCACAAATTGTTACCCTTTTGACAGAATATTTACACTATACATTTGAACTATCATTTAACTGTTAAAGGTGCTTGTTCCGATTTATGTGCATTGTGTTCTCTACTTGATATGAGAGCCCGGCACTTCAAGTACCGTGGGAAACAAACTTGCGGTTTTGATGGTAGACGCAATAATGCATGTTGCAAAGCCCTATTCAATGCTGTGCTAATATTGATGGTTAACCACTAAACGACAGTTTTTTGTTTATATCTTGGGAATGAAATGGATTTGAGGGCTCAAATTTCAGGACGACAATGAGAAAAATACGGCCTTTCATCTGATATCAAAATCAATACGACTTCCGGGTAAATCATGGGGGTCCCAAATCCCAATGACGATTGGAACACGCACCTTTAAATGATAACATCATCTTACAATTCAATTGCAACAATAAAGTTAAGGTTGGGCCCTTAGAATTTTTTAGAGTTAGGCTAGGGGATCGATCATAGGGGTTACAACATGTGAGTAATGCAAAATGGTGCTCAATGTTTCTTACAGGCTTCGAAAAAAATGGGAAAATCTTTTGAAGGTCCTTGCTGGGAAATTTAGAAATTTGAAAAAAAATTATTTTTTTTTTCCTTTGTACAAAGTAGTGGGAATTTTTTTCATCTTGGTGGAGATCTTTTCCAGGAAACTTTCCACATTTCTTCTACTTCCCCAAGCTTTGTTTCCACTTCTCCTCAAAATCCCATCCCGTCACCATTCCAAAATTTCAAGATAACACTTGTTTGATACTCACCACAACTGGTGGAACAACAAAAGCCAGTATATACACTACCACTTCAGGTACTTTGCCATTGAGTATAGGGAAGCTATAATATGATACATCTTGGCATGCTATGTGTGGTAGACGTTGATGGAAGGTGTCCGTGAACACTACAAAATACCACAGCACTATAAGGCCCACAATGAAAATGCAGTCAATGAAAATAAAACAAGGCACTAAGAGGTTGTTGGCTACTACCACTGTGAAGCGGCGTTTCATCTTGGCCGAGAGGTTTACAAGGTCATAGCCAGATTTTGTTGGTATAGGAAACACGGATTTGGTTTTGGTTGCAGCTGCTAGATGTTGTGGTCACCTGAAAAAAATTCAGAAAAAAGAAATTATACACTTTTGAAGAATAATTCTAGGCAAGTTGATTGGTCAACTGCTGGTCAATGTATTTTACACCTTATAAAAATCCTGGCTCAAATAAGGACCACTAGTTTAACTAGTGAGGAAAATTTTAAGTAAGTTTGGCACTAGTCTTCTACACAGCTCTGTGTGACTTGAATTTCATTGTACATTGTACTTTCAATGCACACCCATTAAAAGGCGAGAGTGAGCTCGCCACTCATCACATCCAACCACTTGGTCATCGCAGGGCAGTTGGAATTGTCACTCTTTTCCCCTGCATGTTTTATGGACAAGCACCAGATCTCCTCAGCCAGCTGCTACCTGAGCTGCTTTCAGTTGATCCTCGCCTTAGGCGCTCAGCCAGGTCTCATGACCTTGCTGTGAAAGTCCCAAGGTCCACAGTGAGAAGATCATTTCTCCCATTCTCTGTAGGCTTATGGAATGCCCTTCCTGCCCATGTAGCATCAAACCAGGACTTGCAGAGTTTCAAAAGGAAGGTTAATCGCTATCTTGGCGCCAATCCGTCAGCGTTACTAGTTAGATAACTGCTGTTAATGCCTAGATTAGCCTTGACATAAAAAAAAGTGCAACATTATGTATTGTTTTGTGCATGTACAGATTTTGAGTCAACTACTTGTAGGCTATGTTAGCACCTAATTTTTATAAGCACTATGGATTTAGCAAATCACTGCTTGTCCCTTTGACCTGTTAATTTGCTCCAATTATATGGTCTTGGGAACTGAATTTTGATTATTCCTCCATGAAATTTTGCACAAATCTATTCTAGTGTGAAGAATTCAATGAGGGATTATAATTTATATAGCTTTATTCCATCACACATAATCCCTCAATGAAGAGAGAGAGAGACCAATTAGGTATGGGGTTAGGCAGTAAGGCAAACAATTTTTGCACATTAACCATTACGGACATCCATACACTCACTTCATAGTCCCCTACCCCTTCCAAAATACTTTCGGCAAGGACAATAACGTTTTGGTTGGCTAATTTAAATCAAGCTGATTTTAATTTTGATTTAAATCATGATTTAAATTGAAAAAATCCATGATTTATTTATTTTAAATCGATTTTTGTAATTTCAATCAAATTTTTTTTTAATCAAAAAAAATCACCAACCCAGCACCCTGTCTTAAGATCTGGAGCATGCATGCATAAACAGGGTGTCTTGAACACCACACATACCCTTACTGACAAACAGTACCTCGGGGGGGGGGGGGGTCTCTCAAGTTTGATTTGGGTAGGGACATGTTTCTGAGAGTCCTGAAGAATGACCGATATCTGTACCAAATATTTGCAAAAAAGGGGCCCACAGCTATACCAAAGATGCAGAATATTTGGCAAAATTTAGCAATAGTTTGCCATTTTCCCTCAAAATTTTCTGAAGAAAATTCAGAAAATTTTGACTACAGTACATGAGATTGAGGAAATTTCACTAATTTTCCAACAATGTTAATAGGTAATCTTGGAAAAGTGACCTACTGCTATGTACCACAATTGGCACAAAAAAAGTTAATTCATTATACCAGAAGGCTGAAAATGAAGGCCATATTTGAGGCACATCCGGCCCCAGATGGTCAACTGTGTTGAGTTATGGGTACACACCACCATTTAGTGGACACAGCCTATATCAGTCCGAAGTTTATCACAACTGTAGTACTTCTTTTGTGTATAAATTGTGAGTAGTAATTCTGTGATTTTGTTGACCAGATTTTATTTTAGCAGATAGGAGTGAATGTGTACTGACAATTTTGAAAAGAAAACATTGAAATTTGAATGAAATCTAAGTGTGAACGGCATATAAACACACAAGGGGCATGCGAGGCTAAAAGTCGGAAGTGAACCCGTGAAAATACAGCATCTGTAAAAATCAGTAAATATCTAAAAATCTAAACCTAAATGTTATCGTCAAATTTTGATATGTTGTGGAGTTATTTCTACTGGTTGCATTCATATAATCCGTATTTTCCAAAACGAAAGGTAACTAGAGTTATAGCCATTATTCTGACTATCATTTAACACACAAAGTCTGTGGTGCGTGCAATGATTGTGTGTACCCTTATACTGGGAATACTAGTACTATATGTAGATCCCACTCTAATAGTGGAGGAGGGGCCTATAATAATTGGTTATTAAGTTTATGTTAATTGTTGGCAACCACTATAAACATATTCTACGTACTGGGTCTGACTATTCACAAAAATGATGTTTCCATTTTTTCATTGACATTTTAGTGACCTTGACACAAGGTCAAAGTGGTCTTACATCATCCTGAAAATAGATCAACCTTAGTACCAAAATGTGACAAATTTCACAAAGAACATTGTATGTGATATTTATTTTGCTATTTTACCTTTTGTTATGCAAATAGCCTGATTAGAGACAATAAGATGCATGAAATTAGTAGTTCTATACTATCAATATCACCGGGAATTGTTGAAAATCTCTATTGCTGCACGAGGCAGCCATCTTATTAACATTATTATGTCATATAACATGTATACATATTAAAATAATATCCATATTAATTAACTTAATCTAAAATTTTCTGGACATTTAGAATGCTTGGCAGATATTTACACCATATCTGGTGCTCAATTATTTCAAGTGCTTGAGAAGTTACATCGACAAAATGGATGTTAATGCATATTAATTAGCTCAATTTAGGCCTAATTTTTTAGTGTCCCATTGGTGAATTTGAAATAGAGTGCTATATTTGATGTTTTTTTTCTAGAAAAAATAAAGCATTGCCAGCCTTGAATTCTGCGGTTGTTCTCTATAAAAAGTATAAAGTTAGCCCTGAAGACTACAAGAATAGCACTTAACATTCTACAATTTAGTAGTTCTTTTATAAAAATTTAATATCAAAACATAAAAAATGTGTTTTTGCATTTTTCACTCATTGGCTGAAAATATATGCCAAATTGAGCAATCATTTTTGGGCATCACTCAAAACCAAAAGTTGTATTTCCGTTCTATTTTTACACACAGTAGTTCCAATGTAAAGACTGCAAAAGTTGCATCTACCTGTGAAAGAGTCGCCCAGGGATATAGCTACAGAAGGTCATTTGGGAGGTTGCCGACCGGCACTTTACTTCAGTGAAATGAAAAATTACCACATAAATTGGCAATAACTCGTAGTTTGTCTGTATGTGCCAAAAAGTGTAGTAAATTTTAAGATTTACAACCGGCACTCGGAGAACAAAGTTGCTGATGGCAATGCTATGCTGGGGGCTAGTTCTGCTAAGCATAACTTCACATTATGTCTTTAACATGTTGTCATTAACGGATGTGAAGGTATGCAAAAACACATGGAACACCTTTCCCTTAATTACCTACCTCAACTTTGTCGATCTCAAAATCCCAGACTAAATGTACGATATATCCCTGTTTTCACTATCAAACACAACTTGAGATCCTATATAATGCAATGACATATGTGAAAAAACTTAAAAGAATTAGAAATTAAAAATTTTGAAGAAAATTGCGACTACAATCACTTCTGCATGAGAAAGGTTGTTTTTCCGGAAAATGATGGATTTCTACTGTTTTTAGACAAATTTTTAAGGATTAACTATTTCAAAAGGTAAGGCTTAGTCTAAGGAACATATATCAACTCGATTCTGAATTGCTTTTGATATTTTGTTCGTCTGCAGTCTGCAAAGTTGGCTCTTTGAAATGGCCTGCTCATGCTGGTGTTATGATGTCTCGTGTGGGTCAAAGTCTAAGGTCAGAAATGCCTTTCAAACACAAATAAACAAGCCTTGTGCACAAGTGATCTGAATTTTATATAACAAAACAGATTTAATGATTTTAATCAGATTGGATCAAGAATTTGGTATGTCCAAAGCACAATTATCTGGCTATATGTCATGAACTGGGTACAAAAAATGTTACACAGTGCAAAATGACAAAAAAGGCACCAATATGTATTACTTTCAACACAACTTAAATCCTGAGGGTATAGTCACACAGAAGACAGCTCCCGACCCAACCACTTCCCGACTACACAAGACCGCATTTTTTTCAAAATCGGCTACAGTCTTGTTCAAACTTGCAAAATTTACAATTTTTATCCCGACCAGGGATGATTAGTCTGCGAGTATCCCCGTCGTCAACGAGACAGATGCTGAAACGCCGAGCAGTAGGCGAGAGCATCATGGAGTCAACAAGATCCAGCATGTTTAATTGGCGACGCCACTTGTTCAGTCCCCGATTAGTCGCCGACCTTGAAACGACGGCATAAGTTGTGACATGACGCTGTCAAGACTGCTCGTCGATTGGTTGGCGAGTTGTTGATGCCAAGAAAGGTCCCGTCACATGAAGACAACTCGTGACGCGACCCAACCTCTTCCCAACTACACAAGACCACATTTCTTTCCAAATCGGCTGCAGTCTTGTTCAAATTACAAGACAAGAGATGCTCAATCGCCGAGCAGTAGGCGATCAAGCATGTCACTTTTTCAGTTCTCAATCAGTCGCAGACCTTAACACGACAGCACAAGTTCCTGCCAAGACTGCAAGTCGCGACTTATCTTCTGTAGTCGCCGAGTTTAGTCGCCCATTCAACATGTCCAGTTGGCTTGCATTTTCTCTCCCGATTGGAGCAGACTCAATGCCGACCACTTTCCAACTGCACACAACCACTCATGATGCGCACCAACTCATCGGCTACCGATTCCAAACCGCTCATGTGTTCAAGCCGACCTTCCCGATTCCAAAACCCGCCACGATTTTTTTAAGCTGCAAGAAAAATCGTGGCGGGTTTTTTCAAATTTGCCACGTGCTCCCGACCACACAAGACTGCAGAAGACTGTACAGGACAGTCCCAGACTTGGCCAAAACTACACCTGAAAAATGAAAATTACTCACGATTTTTTCGAAAAAATGGCAAATCGGCACCAGTCTTGAGCAGTCTGGAAGCTGTTTTCTAGCAAATAATGGGTAAGACTACAGACGACTGCACAGAACTGGCCCAGACCTTGCCAGAACTACACATGAAAAAGAAAAACTGCTCACGATTTTCGAAAATTGGCCAATCGGCACCAGTCTGGAGCAATCTGGAAGTGGTTTTCTAGCAAAAAATCGGCTGTGTGACTGAGCCTTTACATGTAAACTGTATATAAGTATACATTTTTGGAAAGCTTATACTACAAGGATGTCAGATATGGCCAAAAGAGAGGGTGGGTTAAAATGCCCTATTGGGTGTAACATAAGGGAATTACATATTTTGTCATTTTAATATACCTTGGTCAATTTTTTCTCCAAAAATGTGCAGGTCAAAACAGATGTGGATTTTAAAAGACATGACAAAGGCCCTCCAAAAAATAATAAAGGAGATAACTAATGTTGTTCTGTTTTGAACATACAGGGTGGCCAAATTCACATATATTTTTTGACAAAAAAAAAAAGGTCATTTTGAAGATTAACTTCTTTTATTCAAGTACTAATCCTATATTTCTTCAAGAGAAATACACAGGATATGGGTTTCTGTCCAAAGTTATGATCAAATATTAAGTATACAGGGTGATCCATGTATATTATACAGGGTGATCCATGTATTATAAAAGGGTCAATAGGCAATATTTAAAGTCACCCTGTATTTACCATTTTGAGCAAAGATGACAAACCTATAACTTAACAGTGTACAAGGGGCCATTTCTTACTTATAGAAAGTGAAATTTGTATTCCCATAGCTACTAAACCTGTTTGACATTTACGAACTTCATACTAAAAATGCAAAAATACATAGACCAGCGGCTATTGAGGACATAGTGTCTTCAAGATCTTGAACCCCAAGTACAAGTGTATTGTTTTCATGAATCATATCTATTTCTATAACCATTTAAATCATGCTTTAGTTGCATACTATACAACCTTTCTTACTTGTTTGTCTTAACATACTCATAAAATGTCTCTAAACTCATGTGACTCCATACAGGTCCCACCCAAATGCCACAATTTTGGTTAAAGATGACGTTGGTCATGAAATTAAATTATTAATGCTTCATTAGGCTAATTACCTTTTATATAAGGGATACCAATGTGTGATTAAAAGAAGAGAATTATAAAGATAATCAAGTTAATCCAAGTTTCTACCTCGTTTTGGGGATATATTTTAGCACAGAACAGCTGAAAATTCCCCAGAAGTGATCAAAATTTGTACCTAATTAACATCTAATTTACTAATTAATTAATTACATTAATGGAACCTTAGTTTCTATCATGAGTTAGATCTATCATTCAGGACAGTGTATGTGCAATTTGAGCCTCACAAGTGTTTCACTTCTCTACTTAGGGCCCGCTACCTATTTACCTGGTCGCAGCTTAGCTGGGAATCCCTCAGCTTCAGCACCTTCCCCAGCCACCGCTTTTAGCAGCTTTGTAGATTTTTGCAATCCAATGACTTTAGTCATTAGCATATTATTGTATGGTAATATCAATGGACACTAAACTGTCATTATTTTATTGTTTAATCCACTTCAAAATTCTTACTACTATGAACCCAGCTCTATCTGCATATTAGCATGAACAAATGGAGGAAAGCTGGGACAAAAGCTGTTCAAATTAAATTGTTATCCCCAGCGGGCCCCAGCCTTGCCCATCCAACTCAACCATGTAAAATAGTATGGGGCCCTATTAAATTTTATAGGCAACCCATTTTTCACCCGTTTTGTGTGTATTGTCTATGGGCCTCCCAAAACCCCCCCCCCGCCCCCCCCCCCCGCCGCGCCTGCTCCCCCGTTACCTAGCTGAGTTTCGACCGTAACGCTCATAATACTAATCCAATGGGGCGGGAAACTGGTTTTATCTTAAAGAGCAGCTTCTAGCAATAAATAGACATCAAATTTTTTTGAACAAGTCAAATATTTAAAAAAAGAAAAAACCTAAAAAATTAAAAAAAAAGTTGGAGGTAACGATCCCCGCATGTTGAAAAAAAAAAAGTGTACCCAGTTCAAGACATACGACCATCTATACAATTCACATTACATTACACTTATCAATTCTAAATCTTAAACTCTCAGAGTTTCAGTATGTCTCCCAATAAAAGTACGTTGCAGTTCAACGTGATATATCCTCACAGCGAAGACGCAAAATGACAGTAGAAAGTACCGCTGAAAAGCTTCAAGTTATATTCCATTGTAATCTTCTCAGGCCTGAAGGTAATTTTGTCCGCAGTTCAAGACGACAAGGTTAAAAAAGTCCTTCGACCGACCATAAATATTCCACAGTATATCAGTCCAAGATAAGCAACACGATGGCTATCTGTCCACAATTTTGGAATACGATTTGATTCCCAGCACTTTTGCGCTGCAAAGACGGAGTAGAATAATTACAGCGACTACTCTGCTCACATGGAATTAAAATCTGGCACTATGTTACTTTACAGGTCTGCTCCGGCCTCAATGCAGAGTAAAATAGCTAGGATCTAGCTACTTGTTATAGTGGATGCTGGCAGAGAGTCCTTACTCATATCATTAGATTCACAAAATGTTCCCCAAGTCTTAAAATAAAATAGCCTATTACAGTTGCATCATGCATAAACATAACCTTGCACGAGCTGGGACCAATTGGAATTCACATAAATTATATCATCTGATCACATCACTTTACCATATAACTTATGGGGGAATTCCCCAGATCATGCAATGTTTGATCTTTAAAGCATGAAACAAGGTGGACTTCAGTTACGAGTTTTAGCATCCTTGGGGAATCCCCATTCCCTTATTGTGCAATCTATCTAAAAGTGTGCATTTGCACAAACAACTCTAGGGGAATTCCCTATTCTCGGCCTCAACACAAAAACAAAGCACCTTTCCCATGAGAAAACCTGTTCCAAACAAAAAACTGAGAAAAATAACACTTTGATCAAAATTTGAGGGTAATATAACAATGGTAACAGGGGAAAGGTATTTCATGTGGTTTTGGCTACACTTCACATCCGTTAAATAACACGGACCGGGTAGTTTGCCGGACATCGTCCCAGATAATGCATTTAAAAAAGCATTTTAATTTGGTAATTTTGTTGGTTTAACGGCCCATATGCATTGAGAAGCATTTTTTGGCAAAATTTGGCATTCAATGCAGCTCGGACGTTTTCCGCAAGAATAAGTAACGTAAAGTCGCTAACGGCCGAGACGCTGGCAACGAAAGCAATGCATCATTTTCCTGGAAGACGTCCCAGATGCATTCAAAAGCATAGCTTCATTCTCCGGGAAGAAGTTCCCAGATGCATTCAAAAGCATCGCGTCATTCTCCGGAGAGCGTCCCAGAGGCATTTAAAAGCATCGCGTCATTCCGGGAAGACGTCCAGATGCATTTAAAAGCATCGCGTAATTTTCCGGGAAGACGCCCCAGATGCATTTAAAAGCATTGACCTCATGCGGGGGGAAACGTCCCAGAAGGATGCATTGAAAAGCATCCACCTTCTGCGGGGGAAAACCGGCGAGAGCAACGAGATGCAATGAGAATTCAAAGCGGTGTTTTTCCGGAAAATACGGTCCGAGATGCAATGAGAAGCTTTGCACTTCTGCGGGGAACACGGCCGAGATGCAATTGAGAACCAAAAGCGTTCCCAGAGCGGAAAACGTCACAAATCAATTAGAAGCATTTTAAATGTAACTAGAGCTATGAATTCTAAACAAAAGTATATTTGGTTAACAGCGACAGATGACGAGTCACAAGGCCTATATAGGTAAAATGTTTACGCGGTAAGCGAGTTTAGCTTCCCGCCAATTTCGCAGTGGTTCACGCAAGGCCTATAGGTTAAAACGTGAGAAATTTTGCGTTAGGAAGGTACCCAGGCCTATTGGATATAAAGCGCTGCTGGCCAGGTAAGTAATGCTAAAGCTGGTGTAATTTGAGGGTTCAAAACAGTCCAAAAGTAAGAGAGTTAGGGTTGATTTTGCCGTGCTTTTTAACTGCCGGGCCCTGCCCACGTGAACATGCCGTGGAACTGCCACGTTAAATACTAAGCTTGGTTGTAAATTTGGGGTGAAATCGTCTAAAAATGAGACCGTTAGGGTTGTAGTTTGCCGATGGGAGAGGGCCCGGCACAAAACAACCCTTAGTCTCCGTTTTCGACTGTTTTAACCCTCAATTTGCACCAACGCTTAGCATTTAACGTGGCAGGGGGCCAGGCATAGTCGGTGGCAGGGCCACGGCATGTCGTAGCACGGCAAAATACAACCCTAACAGTCTTATTTTTGGACTGCTTTTAACCCTCAAATTTACCCCAAAGTTAGCATTTAACGTGGCAGGGCCACGGCACATGTTGCGTTTCAAAGGATAGATACGCCCACTTTTTACGTAGCCAGGCCACGGCATTAGAGCCGGACAAAAGGGACCCATTCGTCTATTGCGAATAAATCCCCTCTGTTCGCGGAGAGGAAACAAAGTCGAGCAAAAGCAAGCCATTAGGCGACTATGCAGGATTTGAAACTTTACAACTTATGAGGAAAGTCATATGGTCATTAAGTACGTACAATTGTGATCCTACTCTGCACCTAGCCACAGATAAAACGGGTTTTAACAGTGCCATTTCTTGGCATCTTTCCCCCGGTTGTTTACAACCTGCCTGGAACTTCGGCATATAGGCCATATTAGGCTGGACCGTTCTATGGATGCCTACATGTTATGAAGTTTAGCCTAAACTTAGTCACTAATGGAAAATTGTTTGACCAGTAATAAGTAGTAAAGTTTCAAACTATTGAAAGAGCCTAGAAATACGCAAATAGAAGAGCAATCATTCACGTGTTTGTTACCCATTAAATTTACGGCTTCCCCCACCCAAACCGGAGCATTTTTTGTAGCTCCGGGTTCTGCCAAGCCCGAAGCACATACTTTAGGCAAATAATGGCAAAATATTTATACGCGGGCTGCCCTACAACCCGGCGCATACTGTATCCGTTCTTTGGGCACCAGCTTCATTCTAAAACCAGCGTATGTCCTCCGCACGCCCTCTTACATGCATCTTTAGCCCGCCGGTTCCTAAAGAACATGGCATTCTCTACTTCAACACTGATGGATCATATATTTTCAATCATCATACTCTTAATCTACTCTATTTTATTGACTTTTATCCTTTCATAGGACTCTATTTTGAGAGCACTCCCTTGCTTCATCTTCCCATGTGGGCTCCCGGCTATCCTTCTGCCTTTGTTGTCACGGATAATTGATCCTTTCATATGATGTCTTTTGACAGCGCTTCTCTTGCCTCAATTCCCCCGCGTGATCCTAATAACACGGCGGCCTTCCCTTATGCTTCAAATATTCAGAAAAAATCTTATATTCATCACGACCATAAATCTAACCTCTTTCATTCATGGATCATTGATACTGTCAGAGAGTTTCTTCATCTTTCCTGCGGGAGCCCACTATCCAGCAATCCTGCCCCGTTCATGGATCATTGATCCTTTTCATAGGCCACTTTTGAGAGCGTATCTTTTGCTTCATCTTTCCCCGCCGGGAGCCCTCTTCCGGCGTGTATGTTTCGCATTTCGAGACGCCTAATCGCCACTGGGCGGGACGATTCGCCTCCCACTTTCGCGGCACACGCATAGGAGCTACAAAGGGGTGTGTTCGAAGCCCCACCTAAGTATGAAACACGCGCAGGATCACACCTATCCCAAAACCCCCATTTCATTCTCGAGGACCCACGAGGGTCCATATGGTATCGCATAATTCGAGGCGCCTAGTCGTCCCTGGTCCGGGCCCTGTGATTGGGACGGGACGACTCGCTTCCCACTTTCGCCGGCACGCGCCAGGAGCTACTAGCGGGGTGTGAGAAAACCCTATCTGTCCGGGGGGACGGCCTCGCCTCCAAATCCACGCTAACGCACTCAGAGCGGGCGGCCGCTACAACGCCATTCTTATACCTATTTGGTAGGCAGTGCAGGACAGTATTTTTTCGTATATATCATGACACTGCTGATGGGTCGCGGTTTCCGAGGGTGTTACCCCTCATATATATACCTTCTGGTCCCCAACCAGGCCCCAGGCGCTACCAGGCAGGCTTTTTGGGGACCTCTGCTCACGCTACATTTTTGTACACAACCCAATGTACGCTACCGAAAGCATCCCTAGATCAAATCCAGATGTTCGCATACTGCACCGTCCATTTTTAAAACTCTCTTCAGCGGATAGTCCTCTCGGTAAAGTCACCCACTAGTGGGAAAACGCCCAGCTGCTAACTACAAAAATGTTGGCGCAAGACACACTCCCCTCTGCCCCCCAAACCCCTGACCAACGCGGAGGGATTTTGGTTTCGGTTCGAAGCCAAGGCAGACCACGGGCTGGATGTTTTCCGCTGGGAGAGGATATTGTATTTTGCGCCAACATTTTTTTAGCAGCAGCCCCGGTGTTTCCCGACTAGTGGGTGATTTATTTACGCGAGTGGCTCTCCATGAGAGAGCTTTAAAAACTGGACGGGTCCTTATGCGAAATTGGATTTTTGATCTAGAGGCTTTCGTCGGGACAGTGGGTTGCTGTACAAAATGTAGCTGCGCAGAGGTCCAAACAAGCCAGCTGTTAGCGGCTGGGGTCTGGTTCGGGACCAGAACGTATTATATATAAGAGGGGGGGTTATGGTTGAGAAGAGAAAAAAAGGATAGGCGAAAGTCGCATATTGGTTTTGAAGAGAGCACACGCTAAAGCGCGATTGCTCTAGAGCGATTTTCAGACGCTTTACTCGCTGGAGAAAAAGAAAGAGGTACGGTAGATTTTACACCCCTGAACATGGACCATGTATTACACGGACCGATGAGTTTTTGTAAGGAATCTTACGCTAGATAAGAGAGAGCTCTAAAAACGCCTATAGAGCGGGCAAACCGGATTTTGAGCCCGGGTCATCGGGGCATGGTTTGCGACAAATACGATAGGGTTCCGGAAGAGAGAGGTTCAAACCGGTAAAAGGAGGGGGAAACCCATACTACTCGGTATCGCCGAGCTTTTGAGCCACGGTTGTTCTGGGCCATGGTTTTGCGACAAATAATGGCGGGTAACACGGACCATGATGCCGGATGGAATTAGGATGAACCGGCTAACAGTCAGGTTCATACTCCTCGGGCGTATGCCACTGGGAATATGTAATCCAGTGCTACCTGTTGCATACTCGCGTCCGAAGTCGGACCGATCCGCCCTCTTCTTATGATCGGAACCTGCGTAGTAAAATGTAGCCCCACCTCGGGTTGGGGAGGGGAGAGTCTCTGGACCCTGTCAGAAGGAAAAAAAAAAAAAGATCTGACAACGGGTATCCACACTATATTGGAGCCCAACCAGAGGGAAAACCCCCCCAAAACATTAGACTTTTGGACATTTTCTTAGTATGTAGGTTTTTTCGGATTTCTAATGTTTGGTCAACATTTTAGTATACTTTTAGTTTTGGTGACTAACCAGTCTAATCGTAGCCCGGTTGTTTCGCGTGGTTTAGGCGTAGGCTTTCAGGGTTTTAGGTTTAAAAATTAAAAAAAATAGGTTTCAAATTTGTCCTAGCCCCTAATTGTAATTGTTTATTTTTCAGGTATTGTTGATTAGCAAGTGAGATGGACTGATGGGAAGTCCGTTTATTACAAGAGCGGATTGACCATAGGACGGAGAAGTTTTTCAATCAATTGTAGCAATGGACATGAGCCCGCTAGTAATGCCGAACAAGAATCACAATCCCACTCTAAGTCCGCAATAGACAATGATAATATGGAATCAGATACTGAAACTCCCAACATCACAAACATCCAGAAGTACAAAACATCAAAAAAGGCTAAACGTGTAAGTTCCCCGCCTTGCTGAAAAGCAGGCCGCAGCAGCGCAGCAGCCGCCGCAGGAATTGAACCTAGTGCATCAACAAAGGTTGTGAAGAAAAAGAAAAAAAAGACCAAGAACTTACAGCCTGTCACTGCGGAAAGCCAATCGCAGAAACCCTCAGGCCACAGGCACGACAGTTCACTGACGATGAGACACGGTCCTCAAGCAAAAGATTAAGGAAAATTATGCCCATTGCCCCAAAATGGAACAGAATCCGAAGGCTAGTAGGTACAAGTCAGGTCATTACACAGGTACAAGAGTATTCGAGTAGGAGCATGTGCCAATGGGCCAAGCAACCACAGGCAAGGCCGATTCCTAGTAGGACCGCTCAGTCTCCGAGTAGAAACGTCAGACCGCTAAGTCTCGAGTAGGGCACCTGCCAACGGCCAAGAACCACAGGCAAGGCCGACTTCTTAGTAGGACCGCTCAGTCTCCGAGGGTTAGAGCACGTCCGACCGCTAAGTCTCCGAGTAGAGCACGTGCCAGTGAACCAATCACCAGCCAAGGCCGATTCACTAGTGAGGACAGCTCATTATCCGAGTAGAGCATGTGCCAGTGGCAAATCACCCACATGCACGGCCGCAGTTGTAGTAATACAACACGGTCTCCTGCCAGAACACAAGCCGCCCAAGTAGTTAGCTTTAGAAAATCGTATTATTTGTTTTTTTTTTGCATTGTAGGGATTACACGCATTCACCAAAATACCGCAGCTTATGGCAGAACATGGGCAATATTGATTCAGCATGCAGTCATTTGGCAGCAGTGGGATTTAGGAGAAGGGGCCCTGTCAGCGATAAGGTGGGGGCCCTTTTGGTGGGGGGGGGGGGGGGGGGGCGTCGCAATGATGCAATGTCGCACTTTAGTGCGAAGAGGGGTGTCTGAGGGGTGAAGAAAAATTGAAATCGGCTCTTGATCCTGGGCCCATCGCATTTTGGTAGGAAAAAAGTTGTGGGGGCCCAGGTGTCCTACATTAGCCCATGATGGTGGTGTAAAGGACACTGGGCCCCTATAAATCTTGGGGGAAAAACACTGTGCCGTTATTTTGCTGTTCTTTCCCACCTTTTCCGTTGTGGGGGCCCTGAGAGCAATATTGTAGATGGCCCTGTCAGCAGCTGCAGCACTGCTGACTCTTAAATTCACCAATGGTCATTGGGAGCGGCTCTAACTGTTGACGAAGATGTGTCTGATACCCTTGAAAACTTTCTCTGCTCAATGTATGTGACAATCTAAGTTGCATGAATGTGAATGATGCTGGTCATTCAACTTAGCACCAGGAGATGAGTCAAATCCTACTTAAACCATCAAATAATCAGATACTCCTGTTTCCCACAGTTTAAAGCAGCATGTTACAATGATGTGAAGAAATGTAATTTACTAATCATGTGGAGTGGAATCGGAGAAACATGGATGGAAGAGACGGGAGACGACAACCAGCAATGTTCAATTATGTGGTTCCGTTTTCTCTCAGAAGGAGAGGGGGATACAATAGCGATCGATACCTACCCTCCGTGACCTTACTTTGCACAAATGCCTCATTTGGGCCCCGACCAGGAAACCTCGAGACCACATTAAAAAATTCGCTACCGCGAAAAAGTCCGCCCATAGCGCGCACTATTTTTCGGGAAACTCTGCTGCGCATGGGCGGTGAGTCGTCCTTATTAAATTGTTTCTCCAAATGGTGTACAACAAAACCTTCCCGAGACCTTCTTGTGGGTGGAAAAACAATAGTGGGGGGGTTAGTAAGTCGCGGAGGGAGGTAGTCGTCGTAGGTATCCCCCTCTCACTTCTGAGAGGGAAATTACATGCTCTCTCGATAGCTACCCTCAGCGACCTTACTTTTGCACAGTATCACAATGGTAGCCTCAGGCGGTGGAAGATGGGACCCGGGGAGGAGTCAACCACGCCTAGCGTATCCCGTCTCCACCCGAGAGACCTACCTAGAGCTCGTGATAGCGCTCACTTCTACCGGCACGCAGGAGCAGTAGCAACATCTCCCCTCTCCGCACCAGAACGTCTCGAAGCTAACTCTCTGAAACGTGGGTGCGGAACTCAAACTATTAGTTAGCCAGGATATCCTGGATTGAGGAGCCTTGGTAAAAGCCCAGAGGAGGTGTGAGCACGTACCTCATGGGACCTAACCCGAGTGCCGACCAACCGATCGTGATGTTTTCGGTGTACGCTTCGGATGGTCGAGGAAACCCAGCGCTAACGTGTCCTTCGTGCCGGACCATATGGAGGGGCCGTGGAGATGAATAGCTGTTTTGTCTTCCGGAGGCCTTCGGTACGCTTAAGGTTACCATTTTAGAGCCCTGACCGGGCACCAGGGTTTCGCCGAACCGTCCTGCAGCAAGGCCAGGTCCGGGAGAAAGAAATATTGGGCGTGGTGTGAAAGACAGGGTATGATTCTTAGCGAGAAAAACCCGCTCGGGGAGGATGGACACGCCATCCTTCGACACCGCAAGTGAGCATCGTCAATACAAGGCATGTATCTCGGAACCCGTCGCCCGGAAGCGGACTGCCACGGAGAAATGCCGTCTTCCTGGATAAATCCAGGAGACTGGCTCTCTCACCAGTGGCTCGAATTCCTCGGACGCTAAGAACTGGAGACTAGCGGTAGACCACTCGCAAACGAAGTGATCGAAACGGGGGATGAAACCAAACATGACCTTCAGCAGATTCGTGAGGATCTAGCTGTTCGAGACGACTATTCCGTCTCTGAAGCCCATGGAGGCGCCCCAATCGCGGTGCGGTAGCAACTGACATGTTTGGACGCCCAAACCCTCGTGGAAAATTCCGTTGGAAGTCCACGAATCGCCCTACAGACGCAGACAGCGGATCGATCTCTCGATTGGCGCACTATCTATAGAACGGCGGAGTCGAGAATCGTAAGATTCTTAGTTGACTTCAGCCTTGCCTGAGCAGCGAGCGCGGCAGTGTTCAAAAGTCCCGCCTGAGTGTATTGTTGGCGTAAATGCGCCAGACAGTCAGGTTGAGAGCGCGGATGGTAGCTCAGGGACGGACGTGTCGGGATGGGGACCGCTATCAGATCCCCGCAGGGAGGGAGCAAGACGGGGTCCCCCACTAGCAGCTCTAGAAGCCGTTGGAAACCACAGCTGAGACGGCAACATGGGGGGCACCAACAGAACCACGACAATTGTTGGACCGAGTTACCTTCTCGAGGACTCTCGGGATCATCGCAATGGGGGGAAATGGTAGGCAATGACCCAGACCAATCCGCCACCATTGCATCCCGACCGGCTCTGGGATAGTGACTCCGTGAGTAATACGCCGGAAGCCGGTGATTCACGGCGGAGGCGAATAGTTCCAAGTGGGGACGAGGTAGCCTCTGAAATATTGACCGGCAGACCGCCGGCGGGAGGCGACATTCCACTGACGCCCCCTAACCTTCGATTGAGCCTGGCTTTTGAGTGCCCTTTCCGGAGAGGGCGGGTTCCGCTAAGGAACATCTCAACCCTGAGTACAGGGCTGATATCAGTTTCATGCACCTCCTCATTGCACCACTCCATTATCTTCACTGACTCTTTTATGATACTTTGGATCCTTGTCCCCTCCCCTTTTGAGCCGGTAGGTCACTACCGTCATGTTGTAGCATCGGACCAGGATCACCTGCCCTTGTTTCTTTTTGTTTCTTAGTACGGGCGACCCAGTGCTTCAGTGCAGAAGATTGCCCAAAGCTCGAGAATGATATTGAGTGCGAGCTTGCCTGGGCCGACCAATGGCCTGACACTCGTGGGACGTAGGTGGCCCCCCACCCCCGCCTTCGGACGCATCTGTTGTCAGCGTCCACAGAGGGTGCTAATTTTATGTAGGGCGCTCCCTCCTCCAAGTTGCGTGGATGCGTCCACAAACTGAGGTCGGGGGCCAGCTTCAGGGGCACTGGAATCGGAGGGACATTGGGTGGTATCAGGGTCGGAAGTACCTGAGCATGTGGATCGGATTCCCCTCATGCGTAAATCGGCAGTGGGGAAACATCCCGATGAGGCTGGCCAGAAGTCCCAGGAGCCGAAGCCATAGCCTGGCTGGGACCGACCTGCTCTCCAAGACTGCTAGGGCACACGTCACGACCGAGGCTACTCTTTCTGCCGAGGGCCTCACCTTTGCCGGACAGAAAGTCCAATCTCGCTCCAGAAACTGGGGGCTCTGGGAGGAGAGAGACTGACTTGTCGAGGTTTACGATGAAACCGAGAGACCTTATCAAGTCTAGGACCTCCTCGATAATGGCTTGGAGCCTCTGCGAGTATGGCGCCACCAGTAGCCAGCCCCTTCGCCTGAGGAAATCCGCTACCACCTTTACGAACCCGTGTGAAGGTCCGTGGCGCGGTCGACAGGCCGAAGGCAGGCCGGAATGGTAAGCCACTCTCCTAAGGCAAAATCGGAGCCATTTCTGTGAGAATTCGTGCACGGGGACGTTGAGATATGCGTCTCTCAATTCCAACGTGGCCACCACATCCTGTTGGAGGACCCGAGAAACTTGCTTTCAGGTTTTCACACGGAAGTGTGGAGTCCTGAGAACCTGTTCAAAGGTTTAAGATTTAAGATGGGCCTCCACGCCCCGACTTCTTTGTGGTTAAGTAGAAGGTGGAATAGAAGCATATTTGATTGGATGCGAGAGCGTTATATCAACGCACGTTTGGCAAGCAGGCCGATCTTCTCTTGCAGGAGCGCGTCCCGCGTGGCAGTGTTTCTTGGAAGAGGGGTGAACCTCAACCCTCTGAATGGGGGAGGGCAGGCTGTGAACTCTAGCGGTACCCGTGGTTACCACATCTAGGACCCAAGGGTCCGAGGTCACGGCCTGCCACGCTCCGCAAAACTCCATGAGGCGACCGGCTACCCACTGGGGGCGAGATTGCTGTGTTGGGTAGTCATAAGAGCGACCTGCGAGGCCGCCTTGACCCCTCGGCCTTTGGGCCGCCTCGACCCTTTGCGTTTTCCTCTAAGTCTCTGTCTCTTACGGCTGGGTTTACCGCCGCTTTAACGCGGGAGCTACCTCTGGTTCTGGGGGGCCTGATAGCCCTGGTAGGCGGGTAGCGGCTGGCTGAGCGCCCCTTGGGGGCGAAGGCTTTGGGCCTCGGCCTCCCCGAAAGGGTCTTTCGGTTTCCCTTCTTTCTGGCTTGCCATGAGCGCGAGGAACCCCGGCTTTGTCGCCGAAAGCGGCCCATTCTTTCGTTCAAGCTCTTTAGTTGGAGGGAAGGCCCTTGGACTCCGAAAAGGGCTTTTCCCAGGGGCGCCTCGAGCCATTGACGGGAGTCCGTGAAGTTCAAGGCGTTGGCGACCCCCCAGGCTGGCGTCTCGATCTCACCGACCTGGCCGCTATATGAGCGAAATTGTCGGCGACCAGGTGATTAGGGTCCGACACCACGTTGATCGTCCACGTTGATCAGTGGCGGCTTTGGAAAGCGACCTGTACGTTCCGTCAGTGACGTGGCCAGGTGGGGAAAACCCACCTGCTGGTCGTTGATCAGGCGAAGGCCGTCCCTAGCAAGGGAGTCAACCGCTCGCACAGCTCGCCGTCCCGCTCCGTATCAAGGTTTGACCCGGAGGGGGCGGGGGCACGAGATTTACCCCCAGCGCCCTCGACCACTGGGGGGAGAGTCTGAAGGGGGACGCACCCGAGTTCAGAGCCCGTGTCATCTGCCGGAAGGCAGGCTCTGGGCACAGCGGTGTATTCAGGAAGGGAGAGTCCTCTTCCCGCTCCGGGCAGGGATGTCACTAACCCAGGGGATTCCTGCCCCTTCCCCTCGGTGTTAACCGAGTCAATGGTGGTCTTAGATCCTTGCAGAGGTCTGAAAGGCATTGAGCTCGGAGGAGTGGCGGAAGGGCTGACCGAGATCTGACCCCACCGGCGGGGGAGATTTAAACCTCCAGACGCCAGCGCGGCGTCCGAGAGGACCGCCGCGGGGAAAAAGGGGCGAAACTTAGGGGTTAGCAGCCGGTCTCGAAGTGACCTTCCACCGACTCGTAAGACGATGGCGGGACCCGTATGGGTCGCCCAGGGCTCTGCAATGGGTCTCGATCCATGCGAAGCGTTCCTCCGGCCTCGGCTCCTCGGGCTGAAGTGCCGGTGGATTGAAGCTCCCTGGTGGGAGGGTCTCAATCGGGGACCTGCAACCCCTGGGGGGCGGTCTCCGTCGGAGGGCGTGAGGCCGTGCAGTTGGAGTAGCTGAAGAGTGAAGCCCTGTGCCATAGATGCCCAGGGTGATTCGCCCAAGGGGCAGGAACGGTCTGCGGATGGTCCGATTGCTGTTTTCCTCAAACCACTTTGTGGGAGGAATGAGGAGGGCAGGTACACGGTTTCACCGTGAGGGCCTTGCCACTTAAGAGGGGGAACTGCGTTATAGTCGGCCCCCCCCCACCCTCCCGTCTAGGCCATTGTGTGGGGCCGACGGAAGTTGGGGTTGATCTCCCGTCGACTGTACGGTCGGAGGGAGGACTAGGTTTGGTCCAATAGACGCGGAAGGTGGCACGCTAGGATATCTGATGTCGATCGGGACGGGTTCGTCACCGACCAGAATCGACGCCTGGTCCCGTCCGGAATATTCAGGGCGGGAGCTACGACCGCGGTTCGGGTCCACCCTCACTTTCGACCTGCCTGTGTCTGGTCGTTTGTAAGGGTGGAAACGTGACCAACCACTCCTCGACGGAGGAGCGGGAAGGGTCTACTCCGTCGAATCAGCTCCTCCTCTCCCCTTTTCGAGGTGGGGGTGGACGCCGACTCATCCCCGAAAAGAGCTCGCTTTCGCTAGTATCAATTCTAATAGCGTCCTCATGACTGTGGGAGGCGGCCTCATTTTTCTTAGTTAGGGGTCGGCTCAGCTCGTTTGGGGGGAGCTTGCGTTTTGTCGGCAAGGGCCCTCCGGTCGGCTCCAAGCCCTCCAGGATGAGGGAGAGCTGACCATTGACAGAGGGTTTTGCCAGCTGCGCCATAGATTAAGAATACGTTAACCCATTTGGGGTGGACGGGTTGGGTATCCAACGAGGCAGTGGCTGTCCCGGCCACTTGAGGGAAGACCTGAGCTCTGGTCTCGGCCTGGGTCCCCGGCCGGATCAAGAACTAGACCTGTGGCTGGGCTTCAACGCCCGCCCTCGGGAGAGTGATCCAGGGTTCCCCCTGGTCGTGGTCCCGTTCTGAGCTCCACTCCCGACCAGGCGCTCGACCTGTGACTGGGCTTTGAATGCCTGCCCTCCAGGGAGCTGGTCTAGGGAGCGGACCGGCCGCGGGTCTCTCCGACTGGGGTCTCGACCATGACCTGGTCATCGTCTCCGACCGTGAGCTCGACCTGGGGTTGGCCTTGGGGCCTGCCCTCGAGGGAACTGTCCAGGGATCACCGTGGTCGGGAGCTCCTCGCCACAGTGCCGTCGGGCGCCCTTTTTGGGTCGGCCTCTTGGACGCCTGAGTCGAGTCTTTTGTGACTGGATCTCCTTATGCCTTCGACCTGCCCCAGCTTTAAGCTGGTGGGTCGAACCCCGGGGGTCCTTCTTTGAGGTCCGCGCACCCGGGGAGTTCTCTTTAGAGGACTCTTCAGGAAAGAGTGGGAGATCAGACACGGTTGCGGAAGTCAGGGTGGTCGAGGGGGAGCTTTGGGTCTATTCCCTCTGCTGCTTTCCACCGTGGGGGGCGCGCTGGGAAAAGACTCCTGATACCCGGGCGAGAGTGCTTCGTCGGAGAGACAACATGGGGAGCTTGGTGTCCCCTGGTCCCTTATGACGGCCTCCCAGCGCTAGGGTCTCACGGGACTTGGCCTTTTTGGCCTTGAGGGATGTCCTACGTACATCAAAGGCTTGCCACTGCTGTCTGTCCACTTTCATCGAGGGCAACCGTGCCCGGGTGCAGTCCTGCACACCGCACCCCCAGGGCGGGGGGTCCTGCTAGTCAGGAAACACTTGCAGTTCTTGCATCTGGCCTTTTTACTGTTGGAGTCCATATTGGTGTTGCTTGATTGGTCCTATCTTTAAAAATAGGAATAAGGGAATTAACAGAATATGTACCGGGGGAAGGAGAGGGCGAGGGGTACCCCCAAAATAAACTGGGACCAAGACCGACCCCGAAAGAAACTCTACAATCGACCGGATTCCCGTGGGCTGCCCCTAGCGTTCCCCGACCTATGGAAGGGGGCCCCCCTCCTACCCTGTAAGCCCGACGGAGAGAGGCCCTCGGCCGTGTCCCGACCTCGAACCCAAGTCCCGACCTCTGTGAGGAGGGAGGGGGATAGGGCGGAACACACTTCCTATGTAAACCGATCATGGGATGTATGGGCGGTAAAGCCACCGAACTTCCAGCCTCAAGTTATAGGCATCCAGCTACCCATAATCCCCCCCGGGATGGAGAGCGACAAGAGAGGGGGTGGGTTCAGGGGTGGACTCGA